>NIVC01002704.1:0-31298 GCA_002269645.1 Macrostomum lignano
GACAGGAGGCGAGCGCCGCCCATTCCGCTAAACTCTGGTCACCCGCTTCGGGAATGGTCGACTCAAATCGGGTATAAATACAAGCGAAAAATCCGAGCTGAAATCTCAGACTCGGAGCAGCCTCAAGAGACCTTGAGCTTTGCTAGAGCCGCCAAACGAGGCTACAAAGCTCCGAGGGAGAAGTAAACCAATTGGTAAGCCTTTGTCGAAGTCTTTGTTATTTGATTATTGAGAGCTGAGTCATTGCCGGCCGTTAGTGTTCGGTTGATTTCTATTGAGTTATTGAGCTTGAGGCCTCCCTATTCCTAAGGGATTGGATAGTATCCACGGGACCGATTCCGATACTGTTAGTCGAGTATCGATTCGATTGAGTTCGGTACCCTAGAGTAACAGATAAGGGCACACGACTCGATTCTGTTATTTCTAGAAGAAGATGCCCTTTTGGAGGACCTCGTTATTGTTATGTCGGTAATTACTTATCACGAGGAATGCATTTACGTTGACGTAAAGTGCTCTCATATTTGGCCGACTTCAGAATTCAGGAAGACAACTCCGGAGGAAAAATACTTTGAGGAGATGAGCTCGAGGAATCTGCCCGATAAGAAGAGGAGCCCGCAACAGTAAGTGATCACTGAATTCTGTTCCCAGACTTGCGGTCTGAACTTGCAAAACAAAACGATCAGGCGGTCTCCGATTTCTCTCAGAGCGACAAGGCCCAGCAGCCGTCGGCCCGTCCAGCAGATTCGTCCAGGTCTGCGCGGATCAACAGGACTGGGCGGCCGGCCGCTCTCTGCTGCGTGTTGGTCAGCGGCGGGAAATCCTATCGTTTGCTGCGGCCGCCTGCGCACAGACACCTCCAGTCGGTGCTGGAGCACCACTGAGCTCAGCCTCCTGTCGGTGGTCTTGGAGATTCGGTAGATGACAGGTCCGAGCTTCTCTATATGGCCCCAACCACCGCCGACGGAGCGCCTTGGACCCGCCTTTTAGCACCGCCGGGTTGCTCAGCATCACCAGCTGGACGACCTGGAACTGCGTCTCCCCCTCTCCCTGCCGTCTCCCCCTCTCCCTGCCGTCTCCCCCTCTCCCTGCGTTTCCAACTCTCCCTGCATCTCCCCTCTCCCTGCGTTTCCAACTCTCCCTGCGTCTCCCCTCTCCCTGCGTTTCCAACTCTCCCTGCATCTCCCCTCTCCCTGCGTTTCCAACTCTCCCTGCGTCTCCCCCTCTCCCTGCGTTTCCAACTCTCCCTGCATCTCCTCTCTCCCTGCGTTTCCAACTCTCCCTGCGTCTCCCCCTCTCCCTGCGTTTCCAACTCTCCCTGCATCTCCCCTCTCCCTTCGTTTCCAACTCTCCCTGCGTCTCCCCCTCTCCCTGCGTTTCCAACTCTCCCTGCATCTCCCCCTCTCCCTGCGTTTCCAACTCTCCCTGCGTCTCCCCCTCTCCCTGCGTTTCCAACTCTCCCTGCGTCTCCACCTCTCCCTGCGTTTCCAACTCTCCCTGCATCTCCCCTCTCCCTGCGTTTCCAACTCTCCCTGCGTTTCCAACTCTCCCCTACGTCTCCCCTCTCCCTGCGTTCCCCTTCTCTGCGTCTCCTCCTCTCCCTGCATCTCCTCCTCTCCCTGCGTCTCCCCCTCTCCCTGCATCTCCCCCTCTCCCTGCGTTTCCCCCTCTCCCTGCGTCTCCCCTCTCCCTGCGTTTCCAACTCTCCCTGCATCTCCCCTCTCCCTGCAACTCCCCCTCTCCCTGCGTCTCCCCTTCTCTGCGTCTCCTCCTCTCCCTGCATCTCCCCCTCTCCCTGCAACTCCCCCTCTCCCTGCGCTGCCTGTGCTCGATACTGTAAAAAGACTTAGTGTTGAGTAAGACTTCGGCGCCGACTTGGGCATTGATTGCAATGTACGTTCGTATGTATTTAAGACCCAACCTAAGGGTTCGATGCGAGAGAAACGTACGTCCAATTGCAAGTACACCGACGTTACACTTAAATCAACTCAATACTCTTATCCTCAATATTGCCGCTATCGAGACCTAGACCTAGACTCCTAGCAGGGAGAGGTGGAGATGCAGGGAGAGGTGGAGATGCAGGGAGAGGTGGAGATGCAGGGAGAGGTGGAGATGCAGGGAGAGGTGGAGATGCAGGGAGAGGTGGAGATACAGGGAGAGGTGGAGATGCAGGGAGAGGTGGAGATGCAGGGAGAGGTGGAGATGCAGGGAGAGGAGGAGATGCAGGGAGAGGGGGAGATGTAGGGATAGGGGGAGGCGCAGGTAGATCCGAGCAGGCCACACCGTCCACAGTATGATACAGCGCAGCACGCAGCTTTATTTAATATGCATAGACGCTGCCTATGACCGTGTGACAGGGATTCGCTGAAGTCTTGGCTCATTGTTGCGACTGCGCAATTGAGAAATTTGAAATTTGGAATTTGTTAATTCCGTGATGCCTCGCATTCTGAGTACTGCATAGGTTTGTACATGATGTGCATATTTTTCCCTCAAGCATAAAATACATAAAATTCAATGCTCAAACATATATTACATGTAAATGCATTTTGTTGATTACAGGAGCCCTGCTTCTTATCTGCTCATTAGAGATGGGTTTTGGTGACTTTTTTGCTTTAACATTTTCTAACTCCCAGTTTAGAGTATCTGACACCCAGTTTTGAGCATCTGACATACCATATTTTTATCTGGTACTTTTACGATCTCCTATCCTCATTATTGCCGCTGATCGAGTTCCCCTTAGTTATAAAAGCAGAAGCATCAAAGTACCGGGTAGGTTTAACAAGTTCAAAAATGTCAAACTAGTTAAAAATAAATTAGCTGGTTTACAGGCTTGTTAGAGGGCATTAACGAACGAGGACTGACAGAGTTGAGTTGGCAGAAAACAGGCGCAACACCTTGAAATGATCTGTCATGCATATTGGTGGGTGGAAGCCAACGACTTACATGTATGGGATGGCAAAGGACCGACGCCCAACCCCGACGGGCGTAGCAACGGAGGGCTGGATGTGTGAAGCGGCCCGCACAACAGGACAGTAAAAGAACGCAGAAATGAGCTCCCCCAGATGCTCCAACTCAACCTGAGTAAAACCGTTAAGTCAAACCGCACAACCCTTGCTCCTGTAGCAGCGGGCATGTCCAGTGCTGATTTAATTGCATGCGCTGTTTGTGTAAACCCTTCCGTCGTTAAGTATGCGGTATCCCCACCTCATCGGCGGCAGGGGGTGAAATTGCGGAAAATCTATAACATACATCGAAACTCAGCCCCGAGCAAGCTATAGGTCGGACTCAAGCCAGCCCTGCTCAAGTCATCGGCACTCAAGTGGAAAACTGCAGCCCTACTATCGGTCAGAGTGACCATGACAATATCTACAGGCTATGACATGCGCAGCAGATGCTCAGGCCTCTATAAGTTAGATGGATGAGCAGGAATCTACCCTCACAGTCCCCAGCTCAAGCCGCAAGCAAGCACAGAGACCCTAGCGAGTCACCGCCCCCCCGATTGAAGTAAACCAGCTCGTCAGGACCATGGAGGCGACATCAGCCGGACAGCAGTCGGACACCCTGTCGCGGCAGCTCCGCGAGAAGGCGCTGATCTCCTTCGCCCAGCAGACCACGGCTCACGGTATAGTGCGACTCACACAGGGCTCCAGCCTCCGCCGCCTCATCTGGGCTCTGGCCATCATGGGAGCCTGCACCGGGATCTCTCTGCATCTGGCTGAGCTGGCGCAGAGGTACCTGAGCTACCCGGTGAGCACCGAGTTCTCCAACGAGGGCGCCGACTTCCAGTTCCCGACCGTGACCATCTGCCCGACCAACTTGTTCTCATATTTCGGTCCGCAAATGCCGCCTACCGTTTCTGATGGTGAGAATTGCGCCAATATTGAGCAGCAACAGCAACAAAATAAGATGCCACTGTGGATACCGGTATTGAGTTATCTTAATTAGGCTTTATGAAACAGGAGAAGGTCTCTGACGTACGGCCAAATTCAACAGACTTTTTCTGACGATGGAAGCACCAGGTGGTTGCTCACGGTCTGGTTGTATTCGTGGTACTGAATAAAATCGTAGCGATGTTAACTTACAATTGAGAGTGAAATATAAGGGCGGCGCTCCAAGTGAGGTGCTTTCGACTATTGGGTGTTCGCTTTTGGGTTTGGGCTTGATCAAACTGATAGTTCGATCTGGTATTTAGCGGTAGAGGGGAGGGTTGTCATTTGTTAGGATTCACTGAAGCCGATATATTTGATCCGAGTAGTTTGGTTATAAATATCCATTTATATAATATAAATGGCCCTCTAACTCTGTAGGCCGCGATAGGCGGCTTCGTAACATGATTTTCGGCAACACGCGCGTTTTCAAACTGCTTGACACGGAAGAATGGATCAATGTCTCGATGCCACAGTACCCGTACAACTACTATCAGGACGGAATGCTTTCGCTTCACAGGATGGCTTATCGCGACATCAACACTTTCCAGCAGCCTTACGAGACCGTTCTCTACTGCCGGTACAACTCGGAGTACAACTGCGTCGGCTGTTCAGTCGATTGACGGGGAGGGGGTCCGCCCTCAAGCACCCTCAATTACCCCAGATAATGCTGGCACCCATTCTACAGGGTCCACCCCAACTGCCAGCCGGAAAACTGCCAGCCGACAACTGCCAGCCGGAAAACTGCCAGCCGACAATTGCCAGCCGACAACTGCCAGCCGACAACTGCCAGTCAACAACTGCCAGCCGACAACTGCCAGCCGACAATTGCCAGCCGAGAAAACTGCCAGCTGGAAAACTGCCAGCCGACAACTGCCAGTTGACAATTGCCAGTCGACAATTGCCAGCCGAGAAGACTGCCAGCTGGAAAACTGCCAGCCGACAACTGCCAGCCGACAAGTTCTAGCTAATTGAATCTACTGTAGCCTACTTATTAGCTAAGTAAAAAGCACGAAACTGTTTGGCTAGCAAAAGGCTTGTGGGGTAGCCTTAAATGTCGCCCTTCACTTCCCTAAATTTTTCAGATTTCCATTAGAAGTATATATGCGAAGGAGAAGGCATTCAAATTTCGTATTTTAGGTAGCCTTTGCTCTTTCTTTGAAAGCTTTATTTAAGTAAAGTAATTTAATAGACTTATCTAGGATTGCGTCATATAGCAATCGCAATCGCAAATTAAATAATAAAGTAAATAAACTTTCAATACAGAAATATTTACAATAGGCATTACAGAATGCCTTCTCCTTCACATATATACTTCTAATGGAAATCTGAAAAATTTAGGGTAGGGAAGGGCGACATTTAAGGCTACCCCACAAGCCTTTTGCTAGTCAAACAGTTTCGTGCTTTTTACTTAGCTAATAAGTAGGCTACAGTAGATTCAATTAGCTAGAACTTGTCGGCTGGCAGTTGTCGGCTGGCAGATTTCTCGGCTGGCAGTTGACGGCTGGCAGTTTTCCGGCTGGCAGTTTTCTCGGCTGGCAATTGTCGACTGGCAATTGTCGACTGGCAGTTGTCGGCTGGCAGTTTTCCAGCTGGCAGTCTTCTCGGCTGGCAATTGTCGGCTGGCAGTTGTCGACTGGCAGTTGTCGGCTGGCAGTTGTCGGCTGGCAATTGTCGGCTGGCAGTTGGGGTGCTCCCCATTCTACAGTTGGGTGAACTGAAGCAATGCAGAGTTAGGTGTCTTCCTCGATGACAGAAAAATCAAATGGATTCAGACGGTAGTTACAATAAAATACTGGCGATAATTTGAGTCAGTTGCTTCGAAAATACAGACTATCACCAAAATGTTCTTAAAAAATTGTAAACTACTGAAATCTATTTGTACCTACTTAGCCCGCATACGAAACTACCCACCTCACAGCTTCGCGTGCATATAGTTCACACCGTCGAACCGGACACTCGTCAGAGCTGTACCTGGTGCTCTATCAAGGCGCGAGGTATTTTTCAACTGAGGAGCAGCAAATCGACACCATGCCGGGCTTTTGGGTGGCCCTGCACGAGAGAGGTGAGCTTGGCTACTTAGCCGAAGAGAATCGGCAAAACAGTTTTTAAGAGAGCAGAACAGCTCTTACGGATACGCGTCTGACTCGTCAGCAGAAAGAGCACGAATCTTTAGAACCAAAGAAACCGTTTCAGGTTTCAGGCCGGACATAAAACTGGGCTTCAAAGCTTAATTTGGTCAGAAGACCTCGGCCCAGATATTCGCAGAGACGGTCACCAAGGTCAACCGCGAGGACGCGCCATGCAGCGATGATCTGCCGAACGTCACCTACACAAAGAACTTCTCGTACCCTGGCAACTTTGAAGAGCAGAGCTTTTTTGGTACCTACCAAGACTGCGTGGTGAGAATTAAACAGGAAGAGCTCAGAACTACGTGCGGATGTCTTGGCACCCACCTGCCACTGCCAAGTGAACTCACAAACAGCACGGATGTGTGCCATCAGATGCCGGATGAGGTGCGTTTGCATTTTGGTTTGAAGTTGCGACCTTGCAACTCGTTTGCACCTTCATCTTTTTGGGTCTTTTGTTATCCCAAAACAGCTAGTGCAGAACCATAGTGATTCTGCCTTTCTGAAACTGTGATTTCAGATTTACCACTTCGACATTTCCTCCCGAATGAACGCGTTCAACCTAAGGGAGTACATTATACGAACCAGAACGAGTGGATATTTTTTTTTATGGATTTTCTTCTGAATACTTGGAATACTTCGAATTTCGATCTTATCAAAAGCTAAGTGCTACCGCAAGGTGTTGCACCATCAGAAGACTCAAGGAGTGTTGGACAGAGGGTGCACAGTCCGCAGCACTAACACTCGCTACAGAGCCTTCGCCACAACGTCCACTTGGCCGAAAGATTTTCGCTGGCGTCGAAAATTATTAGCGGCTACGCGAACGGCATATTGGATCGGATCAACTCTACTGGATTGCGGAGGATCCGGCTGGACTATTTGATCGACAATCTAAATCATACCCTGAGTGATTCGCCCTTTATCAGCGTGTTGGACCTGTACCCAATGTCAAACAAGACCAGCGTCTTCACTGAGTCGTTTTCCTACCTGCTACGGAATCTGTTCTCCGATCTGGGCGGCATTCTGGGTGAGTGCATGGATTTACTGGCTAAAAATGCACTTTTTTTCTGAAACCCCTGAGCTCTCCGACACTCTCCAGACATTCTGCATATGTCATATGAGCAAATGGTTAATTTAATGGTAAATGGTAAATGCAATGACGTCACCATGCACTGAAAAATCACGTCTATACCTCTGTGTCGCTTTCACAGGCCTGTGGGTTGGAGTATCGATCGTCACTATTCTTGAGATGCTGGAGCTCTTCATCCAACTAGTCCAACTGATCTTACTGAGAATCTTTGCAAACTCTAACAAATCAACACCTGGCCCTAGTGGGAGCAAAGAGAAACCCGAGCACGGAGCTGTCAGGAACATCTATACGCTACTGAGGTCTTCAGCTACGGTGACAATTCGGTTTCCAAGGCGTCGGAGCTCGCGCTGCACTTCGAGCCGCCACCCGACACGAAGTCGAAAACTGCTCAAGTCGACGATTGCAAGGAAATGGTGAAGCAACCGAGCCTCGTTAATGCAGAAGATCTTCTCGATTTGATTATGAGTAGCCATAAGTCACTTATATTAGTTGGGACTGATCAGCTGGTTTGGCTGGAGTACTCATGAGCACTTGAATAATTTATCAGTTTTGTCTATTTAGCTATGCTCGAAAAAAAATTTCGAGACGTATACTTGTAGAATTGTGACGGTAGTACGTATAAATCTTGTAAGCTTTATTGAAGGACTATTATTCAAATATGAATTATGAATTATTATATCCTTTTGCTGTCAATCTCGAAGTCATAGCCGATGATAAGGGACACTGCTGGGACTAGATCGCATTGGTCATGCAGGTACAGAGGGGAATTGTGCAGGGGATTCTTGCAGTGGCGAGACTATGGGGTAGCTACATGTACTATTACATTGCTAAATACGAGGAATTATACTTTTGGCCTTCAACGCGCCAACTAGCCTCTCCTAGCGCTGATGATAGACTAACTCGAACATCGGAGGCCGCATGATTCATCACCCGAGCCGCTTGGCAAACCTAGAGTGCACAGAGTACATCTCTGGAGCCGATTCTGCACTATTGGCAGTTTTGCTCACTGACTTGATAGATTGATCGACTGAGAACTGCCTTGCCATTGGTCCACTGTGACCGGCGCCTACTAGCTTAGCTACTCATCTGAGCCATCGCCAAACAAAGAAATAAAACCGATAAAAATAACTGTCATATTTAACCTTCTCCTTAGATCACTTCACACTTCAGATTGAATTGGAGTCTCAGACTACTAGCAGTATTATTGAATGATTTCTGCCTAAATAACAGCACTGTTGAACAAAATGAGCAAAAGTGTGCGCCTAATCCAGCTACTGAAATAGGGGACAGATAAGGGATCACCCAATCAAGCAAGTCTAGGTAGCCTCTCACCCAACCAATCAGAAACTCAACAGCCGGAGACCAGGTAATCCACAGTGAGCGAATCGGCTTGATGATTCGCAGCTGTAGACTCGGGATGATGCTGTCACAGTCTTCGCAGATAGCTAGCAGGTGATGATCTTAACTTTGATGTTCGCTGCTGATGACCGGGGGACTCGTCCTTGATGATGATGGGGGGGGGAGTCGCAATCCGGGGATCAAGAAACGACGGTCAATTCCTGGCCGGTGGAGTCAAGGGTGGCACCCGGTCGCAAGAAGGTTTGCAGGGGTAGCACCCGGAAAGGATGCCGTCCGAGCGGGCCAAAAACACCGGTTTAAATAGCCGCCAACTGGACCGCAGTTTGTTATAATGGAACACGTCGATTCTGATTGGCTGAGCCGATTTGTTAAAATGAGCGTTGAATTTTCTGATTGGCTGAGCTTGTTGCTACCCAGAATCACGTGACCGGGAGATCCTATCAGTTCCCTCGGGGTCGTAAAAAGATGACAGGTGCGGCCATAAATCAATCAAAATCGCAACAAAATGATTTATGACTTTTCGCGTAGAATTAACAAAAATTAATGAGAAAATATACATTAGAAAGCTCTTATTAAATAGAAAGTGAAGATAATGAAGAGAAACCGCTAATCGCTAATCCCAAAGTACTTTTAGGGGTAAAACGCATAGCTGTCAAAACTGTCACAGGCTTGAGTGAACACGAACAATATGCCCTGACCTCATAAATCTTGATGGCCTGTCAAAATGATGAGAAAAAAGCTATCATTTGCATCCCCTCAGACCATCTGGCGCCCGCCTCAACACTGAGTGAGTCGCAGGTGGCTGTCAGACCAGCTTCGAAAGCGATGATTTATGACCCAAAAAGCTGCGCCTATGTTATTATGACTACTAGTATGACCAAACATTATATCTAGTATAGATTCTATGACAATTCGCAGAAAAAGGATAAAAATGCCCATTGCCCACTGTTAGTAGGCCAGTAAGTTTAGAGCCCATGTGCTAGCGTGGAATTTGGGAAAAAGTGCGTCCTCATCAACTGGATGATATTATATACGTTAACACGTATTTTTCTCAGGGCTGCAAATTAGGCAGAAAGACGACGTGAACAAAGCAGTCAGCAAACGGCTGAGGCACAGGACGCAATGAAAAACAACCATGAGAGTGTTATGTCCCACAAACTAGCTTTCGCAAAGCACTTAAGCTGATCTGCGCTGCAGCTTAATGGGTGGTACAAGGATATTTACACATGTACAACTCTTGCTAGGTTTATAATTCCTTGGGTGGTAACTGCACACTGCTACTTTCTACAGACTTTAGACTTTAGCTTGAGAGGAGAGAGAAGAGCGAGATGAGAGGGCAGAAAGGAGAGAGAAGAGAGGAGACAGCTCTAGAAGAGTCCAATTCTGTTCGAAAGCATAGTTTAAAGCTCGTAAGCATATTATTTGTTCATAATACTCTTAGGGTTAGGGTAAGGGTTACAGAGTCCTGAAGATGTACATAACGGGATGCCCATCCTGAGTCAGGACACCAGCCAGGGCGCCCTTCGACGCATCGGTTGTGAGGATGGCGTCCTTTTCTAAGCTGTACGGTTGCACGACCGTTCGGGATGATGTTTCTCTTTTAAGTTCTTTAAAGTCCCAGAAACAGGCGTCTCGATCCGAACCACATAAACGGCGTGCCCGCCTTTCTGAAGCAATTCGATGGAGCAACCTTCGCTGAGAGGCGTTCAAATAAGTTCACCAATACAATATTGACGTATTTACGAGCTATGATCGACAGCTCCTGGGCAGAATCATCCAGTGCGATTTGCCTGTGCGCGCAACGGAGGGTCAACTTTTTGAAACTTTTTTGCGTTCTTCAGCTTTGCAGATAGGGCTCGATCGATGGTATTGGGTTCGACTCCGACTGGATTTTTCCATTGAGCAAACAGCTAACGAACATTTTGGTCAGAAATTCACTTCCTGGTCAAAGGAACATCAGATGTTTGCTCCACAGAGCTTACACTGTCTGCAACACCTGGATCAACTTTGACCAGGAAGTGAATTTTCAACAAAAGGATTATCCGTTGGTAATCCAAATCCTCACCTCTTAGAATGCAGCAGTTGCTTCAATTGTAAACCTGAGGAATGCTTCAAAGTCATTGACAATTGCTCATTTGACTCTAAACTACAGATTCGAGAAGCGCTGTATATTAAATCTCAATCCCCCAGCCCTTAACACTCAACTTCAACATAGTGTTAAATATATGGAGCCCAAGCAGCTCCGTCCCTAGACCTTGTCTATCGACTACGGACAAAAATTATGTACATATCTTATTGATTCGATTTTACACAAATATCATATTTATTCACTCGCAACCTATACTCGTACGTTAGTTCAAATAAACCTGAAGATGCACATTGTTAGTGCGAAATTCTCTCAATAACTCCCAGTAGCTCGAGTCTGTCCAACTCAGCGTTGATCTGGCTCTCCTGCAGTGCAATGGGCACAGGACGGGCTCGGCCTACTTGGGGCCCCTTGATTGGTGGCAGGGGTTCGACCGTAGGAGCCACGGATGTCTTAAAAATCGAATCAGGAATCCAGCAGGTCGTGTCCCATGAGCTCAGTCGGGTGGCGATGGTCTCGCATCTCGACTGTGACGTTGCTAGTTTAAGTGGTCCCGCAAAAGGGCCGTTGGACTATAGTTTCCCTTGCAATTTCTCATATTAATTTCTCCAATAGTTTATTTTAACGTTTACTTATAGTAGCGTGCAAATAATCTGTATCAACTGCTATTTCACTGTGTATTTGGTAGGCCTTGCGCTCGTCTGTGAATTTTGGCACGATCGATAATTTCACGTTCTCTCGCCAGCCAATGAAAACTCTCCGTGTTTTACGCTACCCCCTTTTGCGCTCTTTATTAACCCTCGCCTGGCGGGCTGGGGGCTTCACTTGTGTTCTGTGTTCTCTCTCCTTAGGCTTGTCCTCCGTCCCGTCTGGCTTGCCTAGCCTTGTCTAGCCTTGTTTTCCTTCTCTGTCTGGCTGCCTCGAGCCTCCTTATCTCACGCCACGGCTGACGCCAACCTCGCCACTGCTCATCTGCCTGCCTACTGCGCCTCACTGCCTTCACTGTGCTCATTGCCATTGCTCCTCACGTTACGTCGCCATTGCATCATTCGTCTGCCACTTGACTTCACATTCAATTTATCTTCAAAAACCATTGTTGCAGCCGCCAGTGCCCAGAAAGCTATAGTTTGTGTATTGACAGTAATAACCAAGCCTAATATTGATACTACCAATAAAAACAACTACGGCAGTTCCTGCCTTTATCGCCAAGTGCTCCGCTACAAAATCCGCTTTACAAGAGTTGACTTCAACTTATTTTGAGACTACGACTCACTACAACTCTCGTCAAAACGGCCCTTTTAAGGGTCATAGCCATAGTTAGCCGCTACGCCAATAACGTGACACGACAGTGGTGGGGAGATTTCCAAGCGTTTTAAGAGTGCGACTATCATAGGTTTCAAGGCGCCGCTGACACTTTTGCAGCGCTGACTGCTGCATTAATATCAGTCATTGAATTCATTGGAATGAGAAAAGCCTAAGAAATAACCTGTGGGCTACTTCTGACTAAAGTTTTGAAAGTACTGAATGTTAAATTTTCGGAACTATAAGACCTCGAAATTTTTATGTGTATAGTTCGAAAATAGAAATATGATCGGGCCGTTCTCAAAACTATGAGGCATATGAGGACAGTCCTACAGTCCTACTGTAATGATTTGGGTCTAAACTTGAAGCTAATTTAACTGGCGTCATTTTATCTACCATATGCATGAAATATTTCCCAGTAGTTCTTCAACAGTGCCCTTAACTTTTCGGCCTCATTGCCACCCTAAAACAGGTGCTCAACTAAGCTAACTGACCCATTGTTCAGCAGTCTCAAGCCCTGATCTTCAGACTTGACGCTACAGACTGAATAAAAAATTATTCAAATTTGATCTGTTGGAAACCACATTCGATTTGAGCTATAGCCCTTGGAAGTGAACAGAAATTTCTTTAAGAGTGAGTGAGAGAGAGAGAGAGAGAGAGAGAAAGAGAGAGAAAGAGAGAGATCTGTTCCTGGCTTAATCCAATCCGGAAGATTCTGTAGATTGTTCTCATGGTTTTCTATCAACCGCAAACAGAGTTGCCAATTAAAATAAGCTGTAGACTCTTGGAATTTCTGGCGCCATAAAGTCCAACAATTTGTAGCTAAAACTGCTTTAATGAGATTAATGCTGCTTAATGCAGCCACTATCCTCCGTAAATAATCGTCGCAAAGACAAATTATTCAACCCCTGTCTAAATCTAATTAGCACGTGTGCTCAGCTCCAGTCACTGAGAGATCAGCGCAACTACACCCGACCCCCGCAAGTCACCTGCCGCTGCTCCGCACTGCAGCCCTACTATCGGTCAGAGTGACCATGACAATATCTACAGGCTATGACATGCGCAGCAGATGCTCTGGCCTCTATAAGTTAGATGGATGAGCAGGAATCTACCCTCACAGTCCCCAGCTCAAGCCGCAAGCAAGCACAGAGACCCTAGCGAGTCACCGCCCCCCGATTGAAGTAAACCAGCTCGTCAGCACCATGGAGGCGACATCAGCCGGACAGCAGTCGGACACCCTGTCGCGGCAGCTCCGCGAGAAGGCGCTGATCTCCTTCGCCCAGCAGACCACGGCTCACGGTATAGTGCGACTCACGCAGGGCTCCAGCCTCCGCCGCCTCATCTGGGCTCTGGCCATCATGGGAGCCTGCATCGGGTTCTCTCTGCATCTGGCTGAGCTGGCGCAGAGGTACCTGAGCTACCCGGTGAGCACCGAGTTCTCCAACGAGGGCGCCGACTTCCAGTTCCCGACCGTGACCATCTGCCCGACGGACAATTTCGTGGACTTTTGTCAACCTGTTCCGCTTTTCATTCCTATGAGTAAGGACATGAGACACTCTCCCATTTTGATAGTGCTTACGAGGGATGATGTTGCCGAAGCCTTTGCGCCAGAGTGCCCACAGCCCTCCTTTGAATATTATTGTACATGTATCTATTGACAGAGCTTCAAATCGAATAATACATCCTGATATGTTTTAGTATACGCTTGCCTTCTGTCTAAGGTACATTGGATAAAGATTCGTTAATGGAAGTTCAAAACCCATATTGCACTATGCGCAACGATGTCAAGCTGAGAGCAACTCAGGGAGGATTGAAAATGATCATTGCGGTTCTGAAGGGAGCAGCAGTAGAAGCCACAGAGCATATGCGGTACACCGGGGCAACAAATCGCGTACAAGCCTCGTGATCACGCAAAAAATTGGTTTCTTTTGATGATGTACAATTAACATACAACTAGTAATTTTTGAAAACTTTTCAGACTACTTCAGATGCCTTCAGGACATGGTTCTTGACAACAATCGAGTGTACAAACTTCTTGGCTCAGAAAATTGGAATGCCTCACTGAGGGTATTTCCTTACAACTACTATCACCACGGACGGCTTTCTCTTCGAGCCGTGGCCTACCGGGGAAATTTATTCCAGCAACCCTACGAGACGGTGCTGTACTGCCGGTACAACTCTCAGCCCTGCTCATTCGAGAACTTCACCACGTACAAGGACGAGGAAGGGTAAGTGCTCGTAGCAGTTTTAGATTGAAATGAGATTAAATGAGACATTTACATTTCCACAGGTTAATGTGCATCTCGTTCACCCCCACGAACCGCACGATCGTTAACGCCGGACCTGGCAACGGTCTCTACCTGGTGCTTCATCACGTCACTGAAAACTACCTCACTGACGAGGAGCAAATCGACTATGTGCCCGGCTTCCAGGTTGCCCTGCATGAGAGTGGTGAGTCTTCAGTGCCTTCTTCGATGCCTTCAGTGACATATTCTCACAACGCTGACGGCAATTCTACCCATTCTGCAGACTCCTGAGCACATCCAAGCGCGCCAATACTGTACTCAGGCACACACACACACGCACACACACACTGGGTGTAGCTCGTACAGCAGCCCTGACTTTCTAATAGTCAGGCATGTAAGCTTTCTATGCCCTGTAGGTAGGCCCTCATGGACGTGAATCGAACGAAAACTCTCCAACAAAACTTCGGTGCACAGGTCTCAAATGAATGTGGCCATGCACGGAATACGGAATCGAACCAAGGCTTATGCGAGAGAGTCAGACTGAGCTGAGCTGCTCTGCTCACTCTGGTTAGTCATGCAGCTGGTCTGTTGCTTTCAGACTGCTTGACACATCAGCTTTTTTAATCGTTTATTGCTTGCACAATGCCGTTGAAAGGAAAGCGACTATCCAGGCTACTCGCAAATCTAAAACCTAAATCTAAACCTAAATCTAAACCTAAATCTAAAACCAAAACTGCAGGCTTCAAGCCAGACATGTCGCTAGGCTTCAAAGTTCCGTTTGGCCAGAAAACCACCGCTCGAGTGTACGCTGAGACCGTCACGAAGGTCAATCGCGACGCTACGCCCTGCAGCAAAAACCTGCCGAACGTCACCTACACCATGAACTATTCGTACCCTGACAACTTTGAGAACCAGAGCTTCTTCGGCGACTATCAGGACTGCGTGATTCGAATTAAACAGGAAGAGTTCAGAGATACCTGTGGCTGTCTTGGCACACACCTGCCACTGCCAAGTGAACTCATGAACGACACGTTAGTGTGCCATCAGCTTCCGGATGAGGTGCGCTTGTAGTATTGATAGGTCGATAGTAATCTGTATAATTAGGGTATCGGGTGAGCATTCTGCGTTCGCTGACGTTGCGAATATGTGAAAAGAGAGGCTTGCTTCACATACTGAAAATTTTGTTGTGCAGTACAGTAAGTGGGTCGCCAGGCAGGGAATTGAAGTTAATTAAATTAACTTCCAATTGTAACAAAAACTTGAATTTTCAGGTACTACATCAGAACATTTATGCTGTTACGTTCCGTCACGACGATGGCACCGTGGGGCACACGGACTACAGAATATCAAACTGGACGGAACCGGACGATCGGTCGTTCGACTTTGATAAATTAATTATGTTGTCGGATTACCTGAAGGACAATTGGGATAGTTTGAACTTCAATCGCAGCAAGACATTTCTCCGATGCTACGATCAAGTTCTAAACCGTCAGAAATCGCAAGGAGTTACTACAACAAATTGCAAAGTCCGCTGCACCAAAACGCGCTACAGGGACATCACGACCACTTCCAGCTGGCCCAAGGATTTCCAGCTGGCTGCTAAAGTTGTCCAGCGCTACGCGAAGCAAACTCTGGATAGAATACAGAACACCAGCTGGGAGAAGCGACGGCTGCAACGGTTGTACAACAATACGAACTTTTCCCTTTTCGAGCATCCGAGCCTCAGCGTGCTGGACCTGCACCCGATGTCAACGAAGACCAGCGTCTTCACTGAGTCGTTTGCCTACCTGCTGCGGAATCTGTTCTCCGACCTGGGCGGCATTCTGGGTGAGTGCAACATTAGCTTCATTACTCAAAGGTTTGTTCTGTTGACCACATCAAAAGGATCTAAGAATATCATGCTTTTTGCGTTTATGTTTCTATGATCCTTTGTCGAGCTACGCTTTCTTAGCTTCTCCCAGTGTTCTGATTGTAGCAAATAAATATCCTGCACAGGGACAACTAAAACACTCGGGACGCGAAATGAGCCAAATCATGGTGAAAAAAGTTGGGGGCTCATTTAAGTTTATGGGTGCGCAGGTTTTTATGCATTAAATACGGTACATTACGATCACTGCTCAGCTGCTGAAAAGAAAGACTAAGGCCACACAGTTCTATTATTTTTGCTTCACAAGGTTCAGAAGGTTGTCTAAAAGGTTTTCTGAGATATAGTTTGATCTGCAGGTAAAGACGCTGCACTTTCTCGGCATTTTTCAAATTCGCACAAGAGTTGAGGGCTTGTTATTTGCCCTCACACTTTTTGAGACTTGAGAATTGCAGTTGGAGCGGCATAGAACGTACATTACTGCTTTCAAACGAGGCCTTAACTTTTTTCACCATGTATGATTTGGCTCGTTTCGCGTCCACAGTGTTTTAGTTGTCCTTGATCCTACACAAAATCTAAACAAAATCAAAATGTTGCTCATAGTAGTCAACAAATACCAACAATTTATTGATTAACGTGTGGAAAATATCGATTCAAAGGCCTGTGGGTTGGAGTGTCCATCGTCACCCTCGTTGAGATGCTGGAGCTCCTCATCGACATGGCCAAATTGGTCTCGCTCAGACTTCTCGTGAGCTCAAGAAGTAAAGCCAGAGTTCATCCGCACGACCCCGAAGAAAACTCGCAGCAGAACGCCGTCAGAAACATCTACAAGACCGGCGTGTTCACATACGGAGACCACCCGGAGTCCAAGTCGTTTGAGTTCGCGCCGCATTTCGCTCTGCCGCCGAAGCCGCCTGAAGCCTCATCGATGAAAGTCGACGAAGACTGTAAAAACTTGGTGAAGCACCGGCCCTCCTTGCTTCAAAAGCTTCTAAAATTTTAAATTTTCATCGATATTATACAGCCAGCAGTCGATGAACATTCCGGAACGATTTCTCCGTGTAACTCCGTGATTTTTAATAGGAAGGATGAGATCGTACACGTAGATCGTACATAAGATCGTACAGATCGTAAAAGTCTTCTTAATTTTTGTCTATTTCCATATACTAGAAATGAAAATTTACTCTACATGTAATTATTTTGTTTATTAGAATTTTCATATTTATGTGATTGTGCGTAAAAAGTGTATTGGTTAATTTGAGCCTAAAAGATAAGCACCATGATCTATCTGCATTAAGGGCGTCGCCTGCATGGATTTTATGGTGGGAGACAAAGCCAATGGATTCTAAATGTACATGACTAAATTTCTACAATACTTTGAGAATCGGTGTACATGTACATGTATGTCAATTGGATCAGCGAAGGTTACATGCACCGTGATAATTACATGCACGATATGGTGAGTGGTGGGACATTATAAAAAAATTAATGATAGCTCTCCTTCACGGATTAGAAATTGTGTAACTGCATAAGCGTCCTGAATCTAGAATTGTTTTACTGTTTAATTAAAAATTATGAATGCTGCAACGGTGTGTGATTTGCACGTTGGCTATTCAGACAGACTTTTCACTTTTTTATGCGCGCTTAATATTATTCTATAATTTATTCAAACCTTAACAAATTTTCTCTAAAGTAAAAATCCAATAAAAATTGATTTTGGTTGGATCATTCCTTTAGTTATCAAGCTCAAGTTTTGCTTGAGCAAATGAGCAAATGAGCAAAAAACTTTTTTTTTTAATATTTAAACTACTGTACGTAAGAACATATATTCACGTATGCTGGATGCATAAAAGTGTATGCCACTTTTTGATCGATTTTTCGACTTTATAAACAAGATCTAATAGGACGTAAAGCTTTAAAATTAAAAAAATAGACATGTATAATTACTCGTTCTTCTACGAATGTTCATGATTGATACAGTACATGAATTTCATGGTGTAATAAAGAGTGCATATGTTTAGGCTACATGTACGTACGTAGCCTAGTAGCTAGCTGGTTGCACAATTCGCACGCGATGAGAAGAGTTAAACAATTTTATAATTCCAAGAAAAATACCGTCCCGTGAAAGGTTGTCAATCGTAACGAATGAGTGAAAGTCTAAGTTGTTGAGCTATACACGAGCTACAAGCGTTTAGTCCATCTTCACAAATACAACAAATATCAACCTGCGTAATGAATTATTACTGTTAGCAATTCTAATTTAAAGACCGCAAGGCTAATGAAAATTCAATAAACTCAGTTTTTTACTGTGCTTTGATTTACTACTCTTGTCGGAACCTTTGTTTTATTTACTACGATAAAGAAAATTTTATTCAGTTTAAAACAGACATCCTTCGTTTCGTTTGCAATTTTAAGGTCGACGAATACGAATACGGTCGTACATACTGGAATAAATTTACTATGTCGAATGTAGTTTCTAAAAAATAATCCTGGTTGAACCCACAAGTTTTTGGTGAATATGAATTGACTGGAAGTCCTACAAATCCAATTTGTTGAGACTTAAAGCACTCGATTTTTCTCTATCTTTTATTTCTGATTTGTGAAGCAAGAAAGATTTTTTTGAGCTTTTTTAGTTCAATATGTAGCTTTTTATAATTTTCTGTATTATATTGCAGTTACTAACGCTAGATTATAAAAAGTTTATTAGCGAGAAATAAAATTATGAATCCAATTGTTATGTTATTGTTTTTAAAGCAAAAATACTTCAATTGAAGATTTTGATGTTCATAAGTAAACTTTTTTTAATAAAGCACAATGACTGCTAATAACTTAGATATAGCTCAATTCGGATGTAAAAAGCGGTTATTATTTATCGTAAAAATAAAATTCTATCTCATATCAAAATCACAGCTGGCAAAGAAAAAATAAAAATCTACTAACACTTAAAATATTTAGCAATATATCATGGACTTTAAGGTTGTTTTAACGTACTTATTTTACAAGTTCTATGAGAGATTATAGTTTACATCATGCAGTCTTGACTAAAACAATTTTAACAACTTACGAGTAATATTTGTTTTAAACTTATAAGACGATAGTTTAAAAGTTACTACAACAATTTTGCTCAAATTTTCAGCAGAATAACTTTCTTTAAACACTGAAACTAATAAGTTACAGCAGCCATACAAAGCCTGAATGGAACGGCACAGACCAGTCAGAACGGTGTCGCAGCCAGGTGGAAGCAAGTTTATCACTCTCGGCAAACTGCTCAGGCCATGGAAATGGGGCAAATCGGGCGCTAAAGACAGCGGCAACTCGAGCGATTCAACGCAGAATTCTGATGGATCCAGTCAATCGTCCAGCCTGCGAGATGTCCGGGGAGAAAGAGGCACTGGTGAGCTGCTCAATGCTTGTTAATATTGGTGCATAAGTCAAAAGATGCAAATGAATCGTGACATTTGCCAGCAGAATTTTTTGCCAGCCGACGTTGTACTAATCCTAGGTTCACATTTCACATGTATATTAAATAATGCATCTATGTCTAGCTCAACATACTGTGCGTGTACATTTTTAGAGACAGGGGCTGTGTGCACCCTGGTGCACTTTAAGCGACATTGTAACACAACCGGCGAGAGGAATGGCTGCCCATTCCACCGACTCCCCTGAGCAGGCACACAAGCGCGCGGATACGCACGCAGTTATACGCACAGGCACACACTCACACAGGAGTGTACAGCGGCCCTAACTTTATTTATCGTTGGGCATGTACACTTCACTGTGCCTTGGGGGTTGGCCCTCGATCAATGGCGTCAATTGCCCGAGCAGAGCCAAGCCGAGATTCCAATCTAGTCCCGAATTAATGACTGCACTTGGAATCGAGTCTGGGCCGCTGGCACATCGGAGCGCCGCGCTATACCACTGGGCTACTCCCCCCCCCCACGTACATGCACATGTAATACATGCATACTTGGCTTCCGTTCAGAATATCCAAAAGGATATTTGCAGTGTGGTATATCTCATCAGAATGCTAAACTCAAATTTTAACATTTGTTTAGTACATCTCGTACTTGCAGAGAGTGAGGATTGAATGACATTGAGAAACCTAGGTTTTTGATGAGGTTTTTATTTCATCATGTAGTATATATTGCAAGCGGATTTTCGTTCGACATTTTATTGTGTTTTCATGCTCAAGCTCAATTTATACTTGTTTATTGAGCATCTGCAACTTGCAAGGTCTTTGGGTTACTATAGTCACTAAAACTTCACAAGCAGCATGGAACAATTGACCCAGCCCCAAAAATGGAACACCTGTTTGGAGTTCTGTTGGTGAGATGATTTATCAACCATATTTAGTGTGTTGATGGAGTCAACGGAGAGTCTCGCGGACCGCACTGAGGTCGGAAAGGGCACCCTTAAGCCCGTGCAACATTCCGACCTTCGCCAACGTACCCAGCGTAGCTGGATGTCGCATTACGCCGACTGGAAACGACATCAACGAGTAGTTATTGAATACCTTTTTGTGTTAAAAGTCGCTGGGAAAGAAGCTAAAGGGGCTGAACCAAACTCTGGACGGTACGAGCGTACAGTAGTCTCAAATTCAACCAGTAAAGTTTATCGAGCGTAGGCAGTCTTAAAACATTCAGTTTTGCAGCGCACTGCGGCACAGACGCGGTTGCATCTCCCTGCCCTGACGGCCCGTGTTTACAAAACCAGAATTATCATTTTAGCTCGTATACGTGAACCACAGTTTGTCAGAACTGTGTTTGAAAACCTTAAACATTTTCTAGCAGCTAATCGTGAACGGAGATGGAAAAGCTTGCTTGCTAGCATATCTACACTGCCTTGTATTTTCGAAGGAATGGACTGCACAAACAAGTTTTGTAGTACGCTCGTTACAAGCAATGAGGTGCAGACAGTGCAGTGTGCGGGCTCCAAAATCAGTATTAAAAAATTGCCGTCATGCTTCCATCATGAGGTTAGCAGGTAGCTCTAATTGCTGCCACGCCTGTATAGAGTAGCGAAGGCGCACGAAAAAATGTAGTTAATTATAAATTGCAGGATACGGCCGGTACCGTAGTCAGCTGCTCATCGCAGGCTCAATGGTGGAATCAACTAGAAAATACTCGTACCTCCGATTCAATTTTTTTAGACTGGATTAAGGCGTCCCTTTTTCTACCGTACATTCAAAGGTTGCTTCTTTGACGGAATTTAAACTCTCTTTCTCTCTTACTGAAGTAGTTTCCGAGATCTACTTTCAGAGCGATTTCTACGAGCTGTCTCGAAGACATTACTTTTCCCTTTCCAGTGGCTTCTGCAGGAATTTTATTTGGAGGGACGCAAACCTAAGGGGCACCAATATTTGCTTTCTCTTGGTGGGGGGGGGCTTGTCTCCTAGTGGGCGCCCTTTGGTCTTTCTGGGTGTGGGCGCCCCTGTCTCTTGGTTGGGCGCCCCTGTCTCTTGTTGGGCGCCCTTGTCTCTTGGTTGGGCGCCCCTGTCTCTTGTTGGGCGCCCCTGTCTCTTGTTGGGCGCCCCTGTCTCTTGTTGGGCGCCCCTGTCTCTTGTTGGGCGCCCCTGTCTCTTGTTGGGCGCCCCTGTCTCTTGTTGGGCGCCCTTGTCTCTTGGTGAGCGCCCCTGTCTCTTGGTTGGGCGCCCCTGTCTCTTGTTGGGCGCCCCTGTCTCTTGTTGGGCGCCCCTGTCTCTTGTTGGGCGCCCCTGTCTCTTGTTGGGCGCCCCTGTCTCTTGTTGGGCGCCCTTGTCTCTTGGTGAGCGCCCCTGTCTCTTGGTTGGGCGCCCCTGTCTCTTGTTGGGCGCCCCTGTCTCTTGTTGGGCGCCCTTGTCTCTTGGTGGGTGCCCTTTGTCTTTCATGGTGTGGGCGCCCCAGTCTTTTAGTGGGCGCCCCTGTCTCTTGGTGAGCGCCCCTGTCTTTTGGTGAGCGCCCCTGTCTCTTGGTGGACGCCCCTGTCTCTTGGTGGGCGCCCCTGTCTCTTGGTGAGCGCCCCTGTCTCTTGTTGGGCGCCCCTGTCTCTTGGTGGGAGCCCTTTGTCTTTCTGGGTGTGGGCGCCCCTGTCTCTTGGTGAGCGCCCCTGTCTCTTGGTGAGCGCCCCTGTCTCTTGGTGGGAGCCCTTTGTCTTTCTGGGTGTGGGCGCCCCTGTCTCTTGGTGGGTGCCCCTGTCTCTTGGTGGGTGCCCCTGTCTCTTGGTGAGCGCCCCTGTCTCTTGGTGGGTGCCCCTGTCTCTTGGTGAGCGCCCCTATCTCTTGTTGGGCGCCCCTGTCTCTTGTTGGGCGCCCCTGTCTCTTGTTGGGCGCCCCTGTCTCTTGTTGGGCGCCCCTGTCTCTTGGTGGGAGCCCTTTTTTCTTTCTGGGTGTGGGCGCCCCTGTTTCTTGGTGAGCGCCCCTGTCTCTTGGTGGGAGCCCTTTGTCTTTCTGGGTGTGGGCGCCCCTGTCTCTTGGTGAGCGCCCCTTTCTCTTGGTGGGTGCTCTTTGCCTTTCTGGGTGTGGGCGCCCCGTCTCTTGGTGAGCGCCCCTGTCTCTTGGTGGGTGAACCTGTCTCTTGGTGAGCGCCCCTGTCTTTTGTTGGGCGCCTATGTCTCTTGTTGGGCGCCCCTGTCTCTTGGTGGGCGCCCCTGTCTCTTGGTGGGCGCCCCTGTCTCTTGGTGGGCGCCCCTGTCTCTTGGTGAGCGCCCCTGTCTCTTGTTGGGCGCCCCTGTCTTTTGGTTGGCGCCCCTGTCTCTTGGTGGGCGCCCCTGTTCTGGTGGGCGCCCCTGTCTCTTGGTGAGCGCCCCTGTCTCTTGGTGGGTGCCCCTGTCTCTTGGTGAGCGCCCCTATCTCTTGTTGGGCGCCCCTGTCTCTTGTTGGGCGCCCCTGTCTTTTGTTGGGCGCCCTTGTCTCTTGTTGGGCGCCTCTGTCTCTTGGTGAGCGCCCCTTTCTTTTGGTGAGCGCCCCTGTCTCTTGGTGGACGCCCCTGTCTCTTGGTGGGCGCCCCTGTCTCTTGGTGAGCGCCCCTGTCTCTTGTTGGGCGCCCCTGTCTCTTGGTGGGAGCCCTTTGTCTTTCTGGGTGTGGGCGCCCCTGTTTCTTGGTGGGAGCCCTTTGTCTTTCTGGGTGTGGGCGCCCCTGTCTCTTGGTGGGTGCCCCTGTCTCTTGGTGAGCGCCCCTGTCTCTTGGTGGGTGCCCTGTCTCTTGGTGAGCGCCCCTATCTCTTGTTGGGCGCCCCTGTCTCTTGTTGGGCGCCCCTGTCTCTTGTTGGGCGCCCCTGTCTCTTGGTGGGAGCCCTTTGTCTTTCTGGGTGTGGGCGCCCCTGTCTCTTGGTGGGTGCCCCTGTCTCTTGGTGGGTGCCCCTGTCTCTTGTGAGCGCCCCTGTCTCTTGGTGGGTGCCCTGTCTCTTGGTGAGCGCCCCTATCTCTTGTTGGGCGCCCCTGTCTCTTGTTGGGCGCCCCTGTCTCTTGTTGGGCGCCCCTGTCTCTTGTTGGGCGCCCCTGTCTCTTGTTGGGCGCCCCTGTCTCTTGGTGGGAGCCCTTTTTTCTTTCTGGGTGTGGGCGCCCCTGTTTCTTGGTGAGCGCCCCTGTCTCTTGGTGGGAGCCCTTTGTCTTTCTGGGTGTGGGCGCCCCTGTCTCTTGGTGAGCGCCCCTTTCTCTTGGTGGGTGCTCTTTGCCTTTCTGGGTGTGGGCGCCCCCGTCTCTTGGTGAGCGCTCCTGTCTCTTGGTGGGTGAACCTGTCTCTTGGTGAGCGCCCCTGTCTTTTGTTGGGCGCCTATGTCTCTTGTTGGGCGCCCCTGTCTCTTGTTGGGCGCCCCTGTCTCTTGGTGGGCGCCCCTGTTCTGGTGGGTGCCCCTGTCTCTTGGTGAGCGCCCCTGTCTTTTGTTGGGCGCCTATGTCTCTTGTTGGGCGCCCCTGTCTCTTGTTGGGCGCCCCTGTCTCTTGGTGGGCGCCCCTGTTCTGGTGGGTGCCCCTGTCTCTTGGTGAGCGCCCCTGTCTTTTGTTGGGCGCCCCTGTCTTTTGTTGGGCGCCCTCTCTCTTGGAAAAAAAGTTGAATAAGTGGAAAAAGTTGAGCTTTTGTTTTAGTTCAATTTTTGGGAGGGGCGATCAAGGGCGGGAGTGTCCCCTGGCCCTCCCTTTCTGTCTTTCCTCCCTACAGTTGTTCAGGTGTGTACATTCAGCTGTACATACAATGGTGGATGGTGGCCCACGGTTCACTAATCGTGCTAATTGAGAGTCAGAAGTCGCAGAATGGCTAAGGTACACTTGGGTTTCCAGCTCTGGTGCAATAAATTTGACGCAAAACTGCGCAATTCCGAGGGCCTTTTACGAATCTCTCTGCCAGGGCTGCCTGACAGGACAGAATGAATTAAATCGAGCCTGATGCTGAAATTGGTCTAAAAATTAATAAAATCGCTCTATAATTGCGAAATATCTAATATTCTACAAGTTTTAATTTGAACCGAAAAAATCATAACCGCTACTTTCGACTACTATAAGTAGTAAGCATGTGCACATTTGGATTCTCATAGCTCTGCATTCTCAAGTATTTAATAAAACATTTTATTAGTAGTGAGGCATCTAGGCTCCCATTACAGTACAGTAATCTGCATCAGAGTCTCGTGTTGTATTCTAAATTATTCACATTTTCCCGTGCAGTTACTTTCCTTCTCGCTCCGCATGTCTATTAGAGTTGTCTCCGTGCAGCTTTTATTGGCCAACGGTCACCATCTGACCACATGCACACGGATGCAGCAGGCCTTGCCCTCAAGCATATTACTGCGAACATCTTATAATCCTTCCTCTCTGACAAGTCGCGGCAATCAAACCTTCTCGTTTTGCTCCTTTCTATTAAGTTCGTCCTGTACAGTTCATAAATAGCTTATGACGAAGTTAAAGAACCTAAATAAAGGATCAAAAGTCCCTGAGTGACCTCAGGCTGTACAAAACAGATACAGAAGATCTTCTGTGTCATTCTAAATACCGGCGGATTCGTCATTTAATGAGCCTCAACTATACAATTCTGCCGTGCTAAACGACTGCAATAAGCGAGGCTTCGTGCACTTGAAAAACGGAGTCGCAGGAGGCAAGAGATTCTATGCTGTACAGAGCTTGCTGGTTTTGAAAGTCTCGTGCTAGGTCAAACTGCCCACACGCTCGTAAAGTTTAGGCTATTAAAACCGCCGAACTACCCTGTGCATTCGCGGCCTCACTCAACCAAACACACACTCTCTCTCTCTCTCCCGCATCCAACTCGACTAGAAAAGAAAATCTGTGGAAAGAGAGAATCGGGGGTCGAGTGGGGTACGCAGGGCCTGTGCAAGGAGAAGTATAGTGTGACATTTTACCGCGTACAGAGCCAGAGTTCTTCTGCGAATAGAGCTGACACCAAAAGCATTCGATTGTAATACTGGAGTCGACCAAATCTTCCTTTACAAACTGATCGCTTCTTATCTTGGAGTTTGCCCGCATGGTCTGTCTTTCTTCTAAACTGCGATAATAGCAAGCTGACTTTGCACGCAGCCAAGGGAACGATCAAATCTTTTGCAACAGTCGGTTTCAACGCGCCAGCTCAGATCTTCTCTGTCAAAAGAGGCCCAAGAGCTGCTGCAAATGGGCTGCGTCCAGTCCTGCAGCCGACGTTCGAGGGAGCTGAACAGCTCTGCGACGGCTGAGGGGCACGACGGCTATGACCCGTCCGAGCCGACGGCCACCTCGGCCAAGTACATTTACATACCGCCAGTTCACACAGAGGCCGCGCCTGTTGAACCAGACTCTACCGAAAGGAACAACCCAAACAGTTGTCAGGACTCAAACAATAATGGCCGGGACGAGAGCGGCAACGATGCAGGAGGTATTTTAACTCTTGAAGCTTAGGATTATCAAGGACTTTGGCTTCATGTTCAAGTTCCTTTTACCGTTGATTGTTGCTCTCACTCTGAGAACAGGAATTTTATCTAAGAAATTGAAATTTCAAATCATCTACGTGTATTTATTATTTAGGTTTTATTAGAAATGAGCTGGAGGCTGTTAAAAGAGCAAAGTACGTGTTTGAGTTTCTCTAGAGGAAGCATAGTGCTGTATGGACTTTTTCCATAGACAAATGAGTGGTCTGTGAAACCTCCACAATAGCTATCCGGCCGCTCAAGGTTTGGTCTCATCTCAGCTCTCTTCTTTCTCTCTCTTCTCTCCTCTCTCATTTTCCCTTCCCCTATCGTCGCTCTCTCCTCTCCCCTATAGTCTCCTCTCCCCTTTCGTCTCTCTTCACTCATCTCCCCTCTCCTTTCCACTCGCCTCTCTCCCTCTCCACTCTCTCCTCTCTCCTCTCTCCCATCCCCTCCCCTCTCTCTCCTCTCTCTCTCTCCTCTCCCCTCTTTCCACTCATCTCCCCTCTCCCCTCCTCCTCCCCATCCCCTCGTCTCTCCCCTCTCTCCACTCATCTCCCCTCTCCTCTCTCCTCTCATCTCTCCCTCTCCCCTCCTCTCCCGTCTCCTCTTTCTCCTCTCTCCCATCCCCTCCCCTCTCTCTCCTCTCTCCTCTCCTCTCCCCCTCTCCCCTCCTCTCCCGTCTCCTCTTTCTCCTCTCTCCCATCCTCTCCCCTCCTCCCCCATCCCTCGTCTCTCCCCGGCCTCTTCAAGCTCCTCTCCTCTCTCAGGCTCTTGCGCTAGATACTATTTCTAGCATTTAAGGTTCGAAAAAGTTTACCGACCCCCTGGCTTAGAAATTGAATTCTCCGTCCAGTTTACTTTTCTAATTCTACCTTCCCCTCTTTTTCATCCTAGGGCAAACAGGAATTAATTAGCAGAGTTCGCAAATTCCTGTCTAAACCTAGCGGATAAAAATATGAGACCGGTGCTTCCTTACCTCCGCACTGTAATATGACCCTAAATGTACATAACTGGGTCTTTTAAAGTTCAAATTAACACAGTCGCTTTTATTCTGAGTGATAGGAACAGTCCTTTTAATATTTTCGTGCAAGACACGACTATAGAAATTCGTTCGATTTTGTAACTGCCAGAAGCCTTCAGGTTTGAATGGCATTTTGAAGCAATAAACACGTGACCTGAGAGACTCGGATACTCTCACTCAGTGCTACTCCGGTATCCTTGAAGCTGAGCTATCCTGATCAATTGCTGAGCTCTAAAAGCTGCGACATGACAGCAGCAAGCTACACTGACTCAAATCTCAATCCACCCACAGTTCCGCCGGACCATCGGGTCAGTCAGCAGCAGGTGACGTCATCAAACCACCACAATGGTCCGTCCGCAGTCACAGATGGTCCAGACTCTGTGGACAACTCGGCCAATGGAGTTCGTAGGCCTCTTCAGGATGCTGCATCGCCAGGTATTTACATGAGCATGCGTTTTCTCTTATATCTACTTAAACGTGTAGATAGGGGGTTGCAGCCTAGTGGTCAGAGCGTCGGACTCACGACTTGAAGGTTAGGGGTTCGATTCCCTATCCTACTATGAACAATTTGTGTCCTTGAGCAAGACACTTAACTCTGCATCGCTTCAGTTCACCCAGCTGTAAAATGGGTGCCAGCATTAGCTGGGGTAACTGAGGGTGTGTGTGGCGACCCCCTCCCTGGACTGAACAGCCGTACTCAGTCTTCAGATGCGCCGCGCAATAGCTGCGGCTGAGCTGTCGGTTGCACATCTGGCCCAATTGGGGCAGGTGTAATCAATATTATATTATTATTAAACGTGTGTTTTTTCAATTGGTTTGGTTTGGTAACGTTGACTGTCTCTTCTGTTGCGACCAAATTTGTTCAAATTATCTTTTAAACTGTTGAACTTGCTGCGCAAATCGAGAAGCATATGCAAGGTTACATTGTTTGACAGTAAACTCTAGTTCAGGGCAAAATTGTGGTGCCAGGTAGCAAAACAATTAATCTCGAACCTGATAAGTCTGATGATTTGACGTACTGAAGCAGTTCTATTTCTGAGGGTCTACAAAAACATTTTTAAGTAATACTTTATATCATTTCAACAACTGTATTTATTTTGAACCAAATGCGAGCTAAAAGCAACTGCATTCAGTCTAAATTTAGCACCCGCAGTCTTAAACCAGCTTACCATGGCATTCCTATCAGACAACCAAAGCTAACCCAACCCGTTCCTTGCTTGCGATTAAAGCAAAAATCTATTTATGTATGGTTGCTCTTGGAGTCTGATTTCTATAAGAAGACGTATACCATCTGTGTATTTATTTATATTTTTGTCTAAAAACGAACCTGCAGCATTCTCAGCATCCTCTGCAGCCTCATCAACATCCGCATCAGCAGCAGCGCCAGCAACAGCTTTGGCTCTGTTGAAGCCTCGCAGTCGAGTGCCGATCAGCCTCGGGAAAGCGTAGCTGAGACGCAGGCGTTGCCGGAAATTCATTGTAAGGGAAATGGCATGACGTGGCAGAATAACACGCTTGCAGAAGATGCACTTTTATTCGGACAATAACGGATTAGTTTGACTTTACCAAGCATCAGCTCAGCGGCAACGCGTGGATTGTGTTTGCCGTGTGACTCACTCACGGTGTCTAGCCTGCCTGACGAGACAGTCAGTACATCCTGAGTGAGCGTGTGTCTGAGCGCGAACTAACAAACCAACTAAAGAGTCATTACCAGTTGTTTCGCCTTTCTAATGAAGAAACTTAGACTGGAAAACTCTTCAGAAAAGCAGGCTTTCTAAATCGATTTGCAGACATTTTACTATTCAACAGCATTTCTGTTGGATATGTCACTTAATTGCACATCTGGCACCCAACGTTCTCAAATTCTGTCAAGCTGTATGCTGCTTAAATCTCAGAAAATATTCTCTAGATGACCAAGTTTTCAAGTCAAGAGAGGCACTCAAATATGTAATTGTAGCTTTTTGACTCTAACCAATTGACTAACAGCCTAGCAACAACCGAATGCTCGACTCCCCTGCATCCCCTGCACTGCACCCGAACTGAACTGTTTCAGGAAATTGCACGAAATGAAATTCATGCACGCTTCAGACAGGTTAAATATAGATTGATCAGTGCAGAGAGAGTGCAGTGACTGCTACAGGCCACGCCAAATCCAAAGCCCCACATTTTCTTCTCTGACACTCCAGACTCTACTAGTCATAGTCAGCCGCAGCAGCAGGAGTTCCTGCCGGTTGTCACCTTCAATCAGCCAGCAGCTTCGGTAGCAACAGTAGTGCCTGCCTTGGTAGTCAATGGTGAGTCTTTCTAAGCACATTTTTTTACAGTAAAAGTTGCAGTTCTACCGTAATGATTTTAATCTATGAACTATGCTTTGTAAGGCACATTTATTCCCTTTTACATCTAAATAATCTTAGACGGTAAATCTCGTGACCAGAAGACATGAGTCCGGGGTAATCCTCAGCTGCAATTCGATTCGAATGCAACTCCGGATTAGAGTAGGTATATACCTCGAGATCTATTATACAATAGAATGTTGCAGCTTAGCACTCTATCCCAACCTAAATGAGTAGCTATCGAATTACACTATAGCTCCCCTGTCAAGAGTCAGGAGTCAGAGACAATTCATAACAGTGTAGGTCGATATACTTGCATGCAAGAGGGGGGGGCAGAGCCACTGAGCGGTAAACGGGTCTGAACACCCCGTGTGAGCGCGTGTACGCGTGGCTGCCTTGCGCTTTGCGTCATTGTGCATCTCATAACCCTCCTGCAAATATTTAATATTTTAGGGACGAAGCAGGGTGTGTATTAATTTGACTTAGTTTGACCGAATTATTTCATCAACCGGCTTAAGTTTAACCGCAAAACCTTCCACCAATTCATATAAATCCCCATTTCTACCTTTAGTTTATGTCTCAATACATTGTATCACCAGCAATGATCTCACTTTAAATAGATAGAAGAGCGGCTGTATAAAATGAAACAATTATTTTGTGCAAATTGCCCACCAAGAAAAAAACAGGACTGAAGCAATTATGATGAAGATCGGTTGCAGAGAAAGGGAACGGAGTTTATACCATACCACATCGCGTGGGAGGGCGCTTCGGACTGAGGAGCCTAAGCATGTAGAAAACCGGGAGGTGGGGTGCGGCTTCCTGATAAGCGGAGCGAACACAGAATCTTCCCTTGGTCTAACACGGGTCGCGCGGTCCATTTGACCCAATTCGCCAATGCAGGCAAGGACAGCATCGCAGGGCAGAAGCAGCCGCAACAGAATCGGTCCCGGTCGCCGCCGCCACCACCGCGGCCAGCTGACGGACGACGACGACGACGACGATGATGACGAAGAAGAAGACAAGAAAGATGAGCAGCAGCAGGTGGATGCAAGTTCCGCCGCCAAGTTTAACGTCGTTGACGACGACGGAGACAGCGACGACAGCGAACAGAGCGCCGAAGAACGCGGCTTCTACGACGATGTGGCCGAAGACAGCGACGATGACGATGACATCAGCGAAGAATTCGGCGGCTCCCGCGGCAAAACGGTATACGAGAAGGTTCGCGCCAGGGAGCCGGACCTGAGCCGCCAGCCGGACCGGGGCATCATGCGCAAGCCGGGCGAGGCCGGCCGCCTGGCCGCCAAGGTGACTCGCAAGGAGTCGCTCGCGCGCTTCCTTGAAAACCAGCGACGCGAGAGGAAGAACGGCCTCCAATTGCAACGGGTGCCGTCGCAGCTTCGACGCGAGGAGCGTCGCCGGATTGGCAACGTTCTCGAGCGACGGCTCAGCCAGCGTCCAACAGCAGAGGAGCTGGAGAATCGGAACATTCTGCACGTCGACTCGGAGGCGGAGCTGGAGTCCGCCCGACAGCAGACCATCAGGTACCTGACGCGGAAGCTCAGCTACCGGCCAACTGTGCATGAGTTGCGGAAGCGGCGAATTATCGATTTCAATGACTACGTCGAAGTGACGGACACCGAGGAGTACGACGCGGCATCGACAAGCCGTGGACCCGGCTCACGGCAACAGACAAGGTGAGTGGATCACAATTGTGGATTCATTGAGTTTAGCAAATATGAGCACACTAATGTGAAACTGAACGCTAGGCTTAGACGAGCTCTGGATTATGTAGCTAATAGAAGCATTTCCAAGCAAATTGCAGGCAGAAATTGAAGATTTGAATCATAGCGAACCTCCAGATCAGGGGTCGGCACCTCGAGGACCAGATAGAGAACCTAGAGCATGACTGCCGCCAGAGAGGGAGAGAGAGGGAAGAGAGAGAAGAAGGAAAAGAGAGGAGGATGAAATCGAAGAGGAGAAGCGAGATGTTAGAGAGGAAAGGTTGAGCGATCCGGATTGCTTTTGTGAAGTTCAAAGGACCCGGCGTCCTACTACATTTGTACATTTGTGCTCTATTGCTCATA
>NIVC01002705.1:0-148489 GCA_002269645.1 Macrostomum lignano
TGCTGTGGTATGACTTGAATTGACTAAAAATATTCACTCGTCGATATCGTCCTACCATGGCCAGCAGTCCTTGAACACGGGTCTGTTTGCTGACTTTTGTAAGTAAAAATGCATAGCGGATGCCGCACAGAAGTATGAAGTGTACAGCACAATGTACAACCAAGTCTTTGTATGGATCCAAAATGCTCCATGCTAAAGCTTCGGGCTAAAATTTATTTTCAATAATTCCTCTGCATTAATCTTTTTTTGGCGTCATCAGCGATTGCAAGGCAGTTCTGTCCCTTAAAAATAGACTAAAAGATTCTGCCAGAAGAAACTGGAGCTAGCTATAAAAAAATTGTTGGCTTCTTCAGCAGGCAAATTGTTTCACTTACCCCGGTTGCCAACCATTCCAGCTGAGGAAACAAACAAGCTGACTGACTCAGAGATATTGGAAATGCGAAAGATTTTCCTCACCCACACTGCACCAGGTGCGCTAAGTATAGAGCGCGGCCGAGATAATGGACTTCCATTTGCCTCCATCAAAGCTCCAGCGTTCGCTGTTCTCCCAAACATGATGCGCTGCTTCCACTCTAATTCGGCAGTTTTTATCCTCCTGATGGATAAGTTTTCATGCCAAAAATAAAGCCGAAGAGAAATTGCATTTATCGTATTCGCTAGCCGAGACAAACCACAATTGGGAAGTTTTTCACCCCAACCGCAGCGATAGGCCGAGCGAGCCAGAGTGACTCGAGCCGATGATGACTTTGGCTAGGATGGGGACTATTTCACTGAGCTGCACTGAGGACTCTGCTGGGGTCTGCTTCTAATTCTGTCCAGAGACTCATCTGTTGGATTCTGTCAATCTCGATTCAGCAAGCTAATAAGCCCTAACAAGGCAGTATGACTACCCCAGCTCGGCAGTACACGTTGCTGATGGCCGTTCTTCTCGGCGGGGCCCTGCTGACGCAGCACCTGGCCTCAGCCAGACCCACCAACGCCAAATTCAAGGACGTCGAAGAGACCGTGGACGAGGCATTGGCTTCGCGGCCGCCTCCACCGCCGCCGCAGCGACTGATGCGAGCTCCGGACCGACGAACGGTGGAGAACCCGGATGAGCAGCGAGCCAAGCTGATGTCCAGCCTGCTCAACAGCCTGCGATGGTCCGGCCAGATGAGGTGAACAATCTGTGGCTATTCAAAATAATAAGCATCTGTTACACATTCCTCGATTCTGTTTCAGATTTGGCCGCTGAAGAATCAAACCAAGCTGAAGGCACTCCATCTCTGATTCACTGTGACAATCAGCTGAGGAAGAACATTTTTCCCGAAAAGCTGTAAAATACACGAAAAAGTTCAGAGAGTTGCGCAGTTTTATTGAATTTGTCTTAGTTTCAATTTTGTACAACTTTAAAAAAACATAATGAAAAGAGTAATCTATATATGAGCCAGTTTAGTCTAGGAGCAAGCAAGTTAGAATTAAGATATTGAAGACTTGCTTTTCATTGTCAATGGTCCAAAAGGAGGTCTGTGAAGCGATCAATTTAAGAAGTTTGGCATGCAATTGTGCAGGCCTCTTAGACCATAAGGAAATAACAGATTTTATTAGACAAACAGAGATATGGCAAATGACGAATAATTTAGAGACGTCGAGAGAGGTGAGAATATTTTGCGATGGCCGAACGTAAATAGAAAAGCAGTGCATTCTACGCTACGACATCATGGGGTTGCGGAGATCGAGCAACACAAGCAACTGCTTCTTTCATCACTGGACACCTATTCAGACCACAGATACTAAAATGGCTAGATGGGCCACTCAGGCATATATACTTAGTAAAACAGCTTTCTACTTTCAGTTCAGTAGCAAAGAAGAATACATAAGCTATTTTTTTTAAATAAAGGCGGCTGAAATGACTTTGATAAGTTTAAGAAGCCCAAGCTTGCAGGCGTAAACAACTTGCTAATTGGTTCAGCAATAATGTACATTCGCCAGTCCACTTTTGCCACTGGGCTGATGCTGTCAATGAGAATTAGACGATCTTAACTTTTTTTCTATGTAGGCTTCAAATAGGGTAATTTTAAATTCAAGTTACATTTTATGGGTAAGCTTTTATGTACCCCTAATCTCTTCAATAGGTACCCATGTCTCAATTCAAGTTTAGGTATATAAAAGCAATCCCCATGAAGAATCATCCCACCTTAGAACCCCCTATTCCCCATGCCCCAGCTACATGAAAGCAAAGCTTAAATTTGAAATCAAAAGCCCATATAGAGACTCAAATAAATACTCAAATCAAAATTGCAGCTAATTTACTAGCTTGTCTCTGCTTCATGTGTCTGTTTCATTTCCTAGCGGGTTGTCGGGTTGTCTCTGCTTTATTTGTCTGTTTCCTAGCGGGTTGTCGGGTTGTCTCTGCTTTATGTGTCTGTTTCCTAGCGGGTTGTCGGGTTGTCTCTGCTTTATGTGTCTGTTTCCTAGCGGGTTGTCGGGTTGTCTCTGCTTTATGTGTCTGTTTCCTAGCGGGTTGTCGGGTTGTCTCTGCTTTATGTGTCTGTTTCCTAGCGGGTTGTCGGGTTGTCTCTGCTTTATGTGTCTGTTTCCTAGCGGGTTGTCGGGTTGTCTCTGCTTTATGTGTCTGTTTCCTAGCGGGTTGTCGGGTTGTCTCTGCTTCATGTGTCTGTTTCCTAGCGGGTTGTCTCTGGTTGATTTTTCTGTCTTCTTGTGAGTTGTCAAACAGCAAGAAAAGTGCTTGCTCAGACAATTGTTTAGGACCCGAGCAGCGGGTCAACCTGCTAGTATACCGCAAAGTTCAAGAAGTCTCCTTCTCCTTGGACAATGGAAAGCAAGTCTTCAATAGCTTTATTCTCCCGCTAAATTGAACTGCATGCATCTGGGTAAAGTTTTCTATATTAGTTGGGTTGAAAAGAGTTGAAAATTTTAGAATGAAATCGTTTGTTCAGAACTTCAATATCTAAACAAGCATATTATCTGAATAAAATATCCAAGTTAGTCTGATATCAGAGTCCGAGTAGTTATCTGTGCATGCAACCTTTTTATAATAATAAGCAAACCGTTTTGTGATACGCCTTGAGTTGGTTTAAGAGCATATCAACGTGCAAACGTAATGCTTTATTCATGCGCCATTGTGTCACAAAAAGTTGCATGACTTCAACTTCTCTCGGATGTCCTCGTTGTCATGCCCGTCAATCGTCCGGTCAGCACTGGTCTGCGTTTGTGTTTCATCATTCTGGTCCTGTTTGTTGTCGATGCTTGACTTCGCTTTGGCAGTTGCAGCACGCATAAGCCGGATGTCCTCCTGGGTGACGGCCGTCTCCGCCAGGGCGGCGTTCTTCCGTTGCTCCTGCTTCAGAGCCGCCCAGTAGGTGGAGGCTGGGGGAAGCCGATGAATCCGTAGACCCGTTGGTGGCCCTTGAACGCGTAGCTGTGGTGCAGGCTGAGGTTCACGGTGCAGCTCAGGTCTTCCCTACCATCCAGTCGCCTCTGTCGGGTGTTGAGGTGCTGCCTGACGTAGCTGTTCATCGCCTGCAGCAGGCGGTCCAGAAACTTGATGTCTGGCTCTGGTGATCTCGATTCCAAGGCGTGCTTTGGGTGCTCAAGTGAGCCGAAACCGAGCATTGGCTGCTCCTGGTGCGGGATGAGCAAAAAGTCCTCAAACAGGTCGAATTCTCCCCGCAACCGCTTCGCGGGCTTCCGTTTTGCGACTTCCGACGGCGGGTTCCGGCGCGTCACCAGCAGCTCCGGCATCTTGACCAGCTGCAGCCTGCGAAGCACGTTCTTCTCGTACAGCTTCATTGTAAGACGGGGATCCTTGTCGCTCGAGCTCGAGCTCTCCTTGGAGTAGGTCCAGAACTCGGTCACGTAGCTCTTGTCGGGCCAGTTGGGGATCGCACAGCTGCTCTTTTTCTGGCGCACGCCCGGCTTTACAGGCGGATTGCAGACCTCGAAAATCTCCAGGTACTTGGTGTGGTCCGGAACGATGATGTAAGCGAAGAACGCCGGGTAGGCATTGGTGCGATACTTTCCGTGCGGTACCTGCAGCGTGCAGTGGCCAAGGTTGTAGCTTGTGGTGATGTCCGTGGCCGCCTTCACAAGGTCTTGCCGTTCCTCTGCGTCCAGACAGTCGTACAGCTGCTTGTGGAACTTGTAGTGCAGCAGGAACCTGGGCAGGCAGTGCACCAGATCGAATCGCACCGTGAAGCTGTCGTTCTTCCTGCGCGCAAACAGCAGATCGTAGTACTTTGCAACACTATTGAAGGGCGAATTGGCAGCTGATGCCTCTTTTAACTCGCAGCAATCGCATGGATACCTGCCATCGCTACCATCAACGAAATCCTGGCGAAGCTCTCTGCAGAGCTTGTCTCGTGCTTCCTGCTCTTCTGGGCTTAAGACTTCGGAAGTTGGCGCTGCCACGAGGCCGCAGAGGCTGAGCAGCTGTGCTTTGCGTGCCTTCTCTTGCTCAGATTCTCTCTGGTATTCGCTGCGCTTTCCCTGCGATCCATGCTTAGCTGGCTCAAGCGATGTTTCTAGACGCTGGTTAAAGTCCACAGTGTCCGTCCCAACCTTCGACGATTGCGTGTTGCCAATTGTTTTCGTCGCCTCAACAGGCTCATCTCCGCCTTGATTTTCGTCCTCGTTTTCATCAGAAATCACGCCATCAGGCTGGTCTACGCCGATTCTGCTTCGGGGACCACGGCTGCGCCAACCGTCTTCTGCGCTTGGCGCGGCGCTCTGAGCCTGGAGCTTAACCAGCCAAGCAAATTCGTAGTCATCGACGCTTTCACCTGGAGTTGGAAGGTGCTTGAACCGCTGCTTGTGCTGGAGATTGCGATCCTGTAGCTGCAGCTGCTCGTATCTGGCTAGGCGGAACAGCCGCTGACTCGGCAGCAGGCCGGAGTCGTGATCATCTCTGGCCTGCAAGTACGGGTCCATCGGTAATTCAACGTTGCCCTGCTCGTCTGTTATCTGTCCAAATCTGTCCTCATGAAAGAAGTTCTTCACTTGCTTTTTTAGCGACCCGATTAAATTAGATTTCTTCTTCTGCTCATTCTTGGTTACCGGAATACCCTGAGTAAGTATCTTCGTGAAGTCGATCGTTTGCACTTGCTCGCCAACAGGTGCAAAAACGTCTTCGTCCGTCACAGAGGTGTCACTCCGTTCTGTCGGTGTGGCACTTGACAAATCAGTTACTCTTACCTCCCCGCCTTTGGAAACATTTCTATCCTTAGCGTCGACAGCGTCCTTGCCCTGCGCCGGTTTAGCCGGACTCTGCGGAAGGTTTGGTGTTTGAAGACTAGCAGGAACTGCGCCGCCTGTGCCGCTCCCAGACTGCGGCTCAGTAGCCCGCGAAATGCCAGAAGCTGCCCGACTGTGACTTCGTTGGACATCCGATTTTGAATCGCCTTTGGTGGCACTTGATGACAGCGATTTAGCGTTGGTAGATTTAGGATAGGTGGCCACTGACGCTGAATTGGCATCGCTTTTAGTAGAAGCATTTTGCGAGCTCGATCGATCCTGGACGCCTACAGAGGACGTTGCCCTGTGCTGCGGCTCAGCCTCTGTAGATGTTGGCCTCTGCTGGCCGATGGATGTCGAGGGTCGATTTGGCACTGGTGCAGCCAGCATTATCTGGCGTGAGACTGTAGTCGAGTTAGAGTCGTCTTTTGAGGCTACACAACTTTTATTTTCTCTCTCTAGAACCCGTCGGCAGCACACCTTACTTTTATAAAGTGTGCTTAAGCGTACAACATAGAAGATTAAATCTAGCAGAGATGGGTGGGTTAAATAAGATGTATAAACTGAATTCGGCTAGTGAAAATGCTGGCTCAGCTTGAATAGGCTCCATTGTTATCTGAGTGGTGGCGAGTACAGAGCTGCATGCGATACTCTTGGGTTGAAAGCATTTAAGGCTGACTGACTGTACGTGGAGGCACTATAATAGCTCCGACATGAAGATGCACCCCTGTAGAAAAATTTAGCCTGTGCTCTGTGTTAAATTTCCAGGATTTCTCTCCTTGGTAGCAGCCATCATAGAGACGACGATTTGACCCAGCAGGTGACGCGCCATTTAATTAGCATGGGTGTCAAAGCCAGATGAGCCATGTTACGCTGATTTATGATTTCGTGGAAAGCGCCGTGGGCACCAGTACAAAGGCCGCTATTGCCAAGGGCTCTAGTCGTAGCCATACAGTATATGGGCGCGGCCATTACATGTACTACATGTACTACAAGGCAAGTGATAGTATCGATTAGTGATCTATTTAATCATATAGCGATTACATGTATATTTCACACCGATCTGACACTCAGGTACCATATCATAAAGTTAATAAAATGTGCTTGTTTTAAGCGATTTGTTTTTTTCGAATTGCGAAGCGAAAATAATTTATTTACGCGGATGAACGTGAAAACACGGCATAAAAGTCTAAACACTTCAAACAAGAAGGCATATAGTTTCAGCTTTTACTGCAAAAAACCAAATCCATGAGCTAAATAAACAAATAACAAAATACTGCGAGAAAAATTAACTGTTATTGTACATGTATATATGTATATATTGATTGACAATTGATCACTAACGTAAAGTCGCATCTATAAGCTGCCTTCTTTAAATGCATTAAGTGGTATGTGAAAGTAGGTTTTATACATGCATGAAAATGCAAGAAAAATGCGAGTTTGAATATATTCCTAACAATTTTTCATAAAGTGAAGAAAGGATTAAAAACTGGTTGCTTGCATGCAAAAATATAAGCCCGAATGAAAGATGACATCATTGTGACGTTGCTAGTTTAAGTGGTCCCGCAAAAGGGCCGTTGGACTATAGTTTCCCTTGCAATTTCTCGTTTTAATTTCTCCAATAGTTTATTTTAACGTTTACTTGTAGTAGCGTGCAAATAATCTGTATCAACTGCTAATTCACTGTGTATTTGGTAGGCCTTGCGCTCGTCTGTGAATTTTGGCACGATCGATAATTTCAAGTTCTCTCGCCAGCCAATGAAAAATCTCCGCGTGTATTTTGCTAGCCCTCTGCGCTCTTTATTAACCCCCGCCTGGCGGCGGGCTCCTCACTTCTGCCCCTTCTCCTGCCTTCTGTCTGCCTCCTTATCTCTCGCCACGGCTCCTGTGTCTGGGCCAGCCTGTTTACACTGCCTGCCACTGTCTGCCACGGCTAACGCCAATCTCACCACTACGCATCCGCCATTGCTGTGCTCATCGCCGTTACTCACCACGTTGCATCGCCTTGCATCACTCGCCTACCACTCGACTACAATTTCTAATTCACCTTCAATTCAAAACCATTATTGCAGCCGCCAGTGTCCCAAAAGCGCAATAAGTTCTGTATTAACATTAACCAATTTGAATATTGATCTCAAGAATAAAACAACTACGGCAGTTACCTGCCTAGTACGCCAAGTGCTCCGCTACACAATCCGCTTCTCAAGACTTGACTCGATTCATTTTGGGACTACGACTTACGACAACTCGTAAAACGGCCCTTCTAAGGGTCATAGCCTCTACGCCAATAACGTGAAAATCATCAAAATGCAAACAAATTTTTGTTGAAAAGAATAAAAGCCCAATATTGATCATTTGAGTTTTTTATTAATGTTGTGAGTTCTACAAGTCCTCCAGTATTGCATTGTATTGTCCGTCCAGCAGTATTGTATTGATTAAAGCATTATTATCTGTGGAAAGGGGTTTTTCGGGTCTGTATAAAAGCTGGCACTGGCACATTGGACACATTGGACACCCCTTTTTATAACAAAATTAAATATGAAAATGCAGAATAAACTTGCGGAGTTACTTTAAAAATTTTTTTTTAAAATGATAATAATAAAAATGACATCCTTGCTTTCGTGATAGATGATTTGTTAAATATTCTTTGTATTATCGTTTTCTGTACATGTTTAATTTGGCATTCGATTTTTTAAAATAATCGCACATGCAAAAACTGCAGCTTGCAATGCTATTACACTGTGATTTTACTACCCCGAAGGTTCTGTACTACAGGCGTACCGATTTAATGCTAAATATGCGCAAAAATGATCAAACTAATAGTCAGAACTTAATTTTCCATAAAATGAAGCATTCTGCTCTTATCAAAAAACCACAACTTATTCTGTTAGGATTACTTCATGAAGAACGAACTTTGGATATTCCAAATTGCAAGTATTTCTATATTAAAAAAGTTAATACATTGGCAGATTATTTGATGAAAAAATTGCACCCAAAAAGTTTTTTTTTACTTTGTAAGATGATGATTAAATAAATAATTTCCAAGCTTATTCTTTTATTAGTTCAATTACTTTTTGTATGATTTCAACCAACAAAAAAGGAATAGCTACTCAGTGAGAGTTCAAATTACAGTCTCTTCTTTATATACAATCCTTTTTATTTTAAGAAAACCTTTAATATTATGAATAATTTGCCAAGTCATGATATTTAAGAAATTGTGCTACTCATTTAAATTATGAGGTAAAAAATGCAAGCATATAAGTAAAAAATCTACCTTACAGACCAGGAAGTCTTTTTACTGAAAAGTTATATGTGATGCTTTGAATAAACAACATATAAACCATCTTCACATAACATTTATTGTCATTATTTATTTCAGACCTAAATCCTTTAGCACATAAATATTCTGCATGTATGTTGCAGGGTATACTTCCTTCTTCTAAAATCCTATGAATGCCACAAAGTTTTAATAGGCAAATTTATTAGTATTGTTTATATTAATATTTCTATATTTATGAGAAATTTTCCAATAAGAACAAGTGCCCAATCAGTAAAACACTATTTTTTAATTCTAATGTCCAAAATTATGGCATTCTAAGGGACCAAGTGATAGGTTTTAAGCTACTATTAGCACCTACATGATTTATTTATTTAATACCTACACATTCCTTAATGTCTATAGTTTGCCTAATTGCCTAATTGCTAACCCTAATTCTAGCCTTCTTGGCTTACAAGTCTGAGTCTTCACAGCATATTATTCAATTCAAGCCCTACTAATTTTATTAGCCTCTCTTAATTTTATAAAATAATAATTTTCTTTAGTGTAACTGCTCCAAAAATTTAAATTGTGCATTGCTTTTCATTTTTATATAATCTGTTTGCCCAAGTTGAGAATTATTTAATACAAAGGTATCTATTCTAGTTCTATTAGTTTCCATTCTAGAGGCAGCATAGTCTTAAAAGAAATCAAGAGTTCACAATCTACATGTATAGAAATATATGAATATTAGTATGAACTCATACATTGTTGCAAAGAGCTAGATCCATATAGTGGGTATGTCCACTTTTGGTAAGATTTTGAAAAATACTACATTTTATTATCTATAGATGGAAAACATCTGATTAAAATTCTTCCCTCCTAATGTCAATCTCCATCTGCCACATTTTCTTCGCTGTCTTGCAAGGTTTTCTCCACAGGAAAGTAGAATTTTTTTATAAAACTTTTAGGAAATTTAAAGGTAGCCTAAGACATTCTCCGTAGTGAGTTTAGGGTGGGTGCAAAATTTGGTGTCATTTGGTTGAGTGGTTTGGGAGTCCATAGCAATCAAAATTGTACACACACAGACAGACACATAGAGTTTTGATTTTTATAGGTAAAGATAATGAAGAAATAAATGAGACAAAAACTTCAAAAACGTAAAAAAACTTTAAATTCTTCAGCCAAATGACATCATTTTGAAGCGGCAGCACCAGGACCTGAAAATCTTGGCAACGATTTGGCTCCCGTAAGTTTAAAAAGCTAAATTGTTACTAGTTACTGAAAAAAGCAGCTGATTAGATTAAAAGCTGTCGTTGTGCATCGCAGTGAAGCGGCCAACAAGGGGCACTACATCTGCTACACATTCGCATCAAACGGTACTGTGTACGAAGTAGACGACTTCCATGTTCGCTTCATCCCAGCGGGGATTCCCTTGGATTCTCTGTCGCGAGACTCTGTCATTGTGATGTATGCATCTAGTGAATCCAGGGAACCTTAGTTGTGCAGCTCAAGCAACATTGAAGAATAACATTCAAAGCTTACATGCAGAGTTTTAACTTTGTGCTAAATCTGCACAGAGCTAGAATTTTTTAATTGAAGTCACCACAGTTTGCGCGTCCATTTTTTATTTTAAGCCAACAGCCAGGGACACTAAGAACTAGGAGAAGTTGCTCATATAGTTATTAGAGGATGCTTTTTCTTGTAGCCTGTTAGTAGGCTAATACAAGGACAGACCCAAGAAGGCCATAACCTTCATGAAGCAGGGGGAGTTGCAGCAGTCAATTTCTAGCCTAATGACCCCCTTTCCCATGTATAACAATACAAATCTGTGCAATTTTTTTAGAGTGACAAAGTTCACTTGGTGTGCCGAAACACCACTCGCACCATTACAGCCCTGTCTATAATTTCTTTGTGCTAATTGGTTGACCACTTTCAATAATTTTCTTGGGTCAAGAGTGTGATATATGCATATTGCAGCATGAATTTTTAAAAGAATCCCTAGTTTTATACAAGGAATCATATATATTTATAAAAAGTTAGCTCTTAGAGTAGAGATAAAGTACATAAGACTATTAATAGCAAATTTTCATACAATTGCTTATGGTAATGATTTTTATTGTTATAAAGTTACAAATGAATAAAAAATTACATTGCATTTAAACTATACTTTATGAGTTGTAAGCCATTCAACTCAGAGTGCACTTCAATTGCTTTAATATACATTGCTAGATGTTATTTAGCATTTCTTTGTTATTTATCATTTAATTCATTGTATTGTTTAATTGCTAATTTCATTTGCTCATTGCTCAGGTGCAATATTTATTACTTTTTTATTAATGCCAATGTTTGTTATACTTTTTCTCCCCATTTTTAGTGTTTTTGGTATTCTTTTGTCAAATTTTAATTTTTTAGCTGTATCTATCTTTACGAAAAATTGTACCTGTAAATTTATGGTTTTTTGCTTACAATGGTACTGTACTAAATTGTATTTATTTCCTTGTTAGATTCTCTAAATTGATAAAGTAATGCACTGCTTTATTATCATGCATATTGAATATTAAGGATAGTTAGTATTCCTTCCTTGAAAAAGATTCTAGAGTTGGATTCTATTTGATAAGAGAATAAATAATTTATTGAGTTTAAATGTTTTTAAAACATTAATTAATTGCACTTTGATGGAAATCATAACTTAAAAAATTATTCGTTTTTTATTTAAGACACGGGGGATTTTAAAAGTCCATATTAACAACAAATCAAACATTAACATTATGGGAGAGAGAGAGAGAAGGATTACATTCACATTCACCATTGCTGTTGATTTATGGAAAGGCAGTAAACAAGCAAGAGCAGCTGCAAATTGTCAAATATGCCATGTCCGGCTATAAAATTCTGCAACTAGTCTGCTGCTAACTTTTTCCAACGTTTAATGAGGACAAGAAACGGCATTTAATGTTTCTATGTTTTCTGTAAGTGCACCACCTAGGTAAATGAAAATGACGTACCGAAAGTAGTTCGACAATAAAGCAAGATAAGAAATGAATTTAAATGTAGAATAAAACTTGTTGATACTACCAATCTCATGGTTGTTAAAAGTATATGAAAAAGTGCAATTATAAATAAATGTTTACATTTTCATCCGAAGACAAAGTTTATTTATACAAGCAAAACAACGATCAAAACTCGATTTTTGTTAATATAAGGGGTGTCCAATGTGGCAATGGTGCCCTGGTTTTATACAGACCCGGGGTTTTTCAATACGCAATAACATTTGTTTTAGTTATAACAAAAATACTAGTTTGATAATGGGGAAACCACAGTAAAAATTTCAATAACAGTGCAATGCAGATAAATATTACACTTTTTTTCACAACGATCTTTTAGACCTCCTGTAAAACTAATGACAACAAGTAACCATGAAGGTTTACTATTTTGAAATCCAAGTAAAGTCGTAATCGAGGTCAACGAAGTCTTATCATATTTATAGATTGCAGTTTTTCTCACTTCCTAATTCTTCTTATTTCTTAAAAAAAGAATATTGTTACTTCTTACAAAAACATCAATTTAAGTATTGAAAGTTTGCCTTTAATCGATTTAAATCATATTTAACTCATATTTTTTACTGCAACAGTTTATCTATGTACAACAAAACAATTGATATAATTCAAAGAACCAGAATTAACTTTAACTAATTTTAATTATACTGTCACAAAAAATTGTGCTCAGAAAATTTTTATTGGCTTTTAAAGTCGAATACAGAAGGGACCAGACTATCTAAAATTTACTTTCGTTCCAAAGCATTTACTAAAATTCTCGTGTTAATTACAAAAGATTCCAACACCAATATTTTGTTTTTAAAAATTAAGAGAAAATAAATTAAGAGAAATATTTTTAAAATCTAATTTTTCCTTTTCAATTCCATAGATTTTTGCCTTGAAACATAAAATTTAGATATAATAAGCAGGTAATACAAAAATCATATTATTTGACAAATTTCAATTTAACTAAGTACATATAATGCATAATTTTTTAATGTCTTCCTTGGAGCTGCGAGAAAAAGTAGCTCATCCATAATAAATCTATTTAATCTAGATAATTACTATGGATAACTAAAATTTCCTTATAGGATCTAAGTAGGTATCTGATAAACAGAATTTTAATAGCTAATACAAATAACAAACATTCGAACTGTGCAATCCACTCGTGAACCTAGTAAAAATACATATTTTAGACTTATAAAATTGGAAAACCATTTGAACCTTTATTTCCATCGTAGATTGGCAAACTATTTTAAAATTCTTTAATTCCTCTGTTTTACCATCTAAAAATCAATAACAGCTACTAAACCTTTGCATGAATTCACGAGAGCCCTCCGATGTGGGAGGGGCCGAACGGATCGGCTCAGCTCACAGCCGCCACTCGCGGCCAGTGCGGTCAGCCAAGCGGCCTGCGCTGCACAAACGGCTGACCAAACACTCGGAAATGATAGGAGCGCTCACCGAGTTTGACCCATTAGCAGTCTACCTAAAAGTCATGAAAGGCCGTCTGGACGACCTGCCGATCATGAACAGCCGCGTCGTGCGCATCTTCCTGTCGTCCACCTTCTCGGACATGGGAACGGAGCGCAACTACCTCATGCAGCACGTCAATCCAAGGCTGAAAAAGTTCTGCCGCGACTCCTTCGGACTCGAGTTTCAAACCATCGACATGCGATGGGGAGTCGGTGACGAGGTACAGCTCGACCACCAGGGTCCGTACATGTGCTACCAAGAGATCGACAACTCGCTCATCATGTCAGCCGGCCCCTACTTCATCTGTCTGCTGGGTCAGCGCTATGGCAACCAGCCGCCTGCAGCCCTTGTCGAGGTCGACGTTTTCAACAACATCGTGGAAGCGTTGAAGGAGGACGGACGCGACGTCTCGTGTCTACACGAGTGGTACACGATCGATGAGAACAACAAGCCACCAATCTGCGTGCTGAGACCGATTGCAACTCTAGCAGAGGCGGTAAGTGTGATTTTTAACGATTAATGCAGCGCTTGTTTTTCAGAGTTTGCAAAAGGATAAATTTAATAACCTCTAATCTCGTAATTCATTGTTCCAGGCGGACAAGGAGCTCTTGAAAGCTGCTCGACAGCGGTGGGAAGCTGTCCAAGACTCCATCATCGGACTCATGAAGAGAGGTGCCGAGTTGTGTCTTCAAAAGACTTTGATCTCGCACGCGACAATGAAGAAGTTCACGGCGTCTGTCACCGAGATGGAGGTGATCAGCGGAATATTGTCAAAACCTCCGCAAAAGTTGGCTCAGGCTCTCGCATTCGTGAGAGAATTCTCTGATCTGGAGTCTCAGCGCGACTTCTCTCGAGGAAAGATGTTCAAGTTCATCGACCTGACCGACTCTTTGAACGAAGATGGCGAGGCAGTAAAGGTTCTTGATGAAGCTGTGAACGCGATGGTCAAGGAGTTGAACAGACACGTTCTGACTCGAATGGCGGGATCCAATTCCTTCACTTACTCACTAAAATGGACCAATGACGCTGAGGGTGTGGGCATGAGTAGCCACAAAGACTATCTGGAAAAGTTTGGCAGCGACTACTGCGATAATGTGAAGCGCCTCGTGGCCGAATCCGTGCGGGAGAGCATGCGGCTCCGATCGGACGACCTCTACTCGGAGGTGCTGCAGCACTCGACTGCATGCGTCAACTACGTGAAGAAGTTCCAGGGTCGGCAAGAGATCATCGACAAGGTGAAAGCTTATGTGCAAGCGAGCAACACAACGGAGCCTCTGGTGGTGTACGGCGACTCGGGCAGCGGCAAGACCTCTCTACTTGGCAAGGCCGCCAGTCTGGTGCGAAGCTGGTTGCCAGAGTCCGATTCCAAAGATGCCATCGTGCTGTTGCGATTCCTCGGCACCAGTCCCGGTACGTCGAGCATTCGACAGACACTCAAGTATCTGTGCCGTCAGCTCGCTGTGTTCGGCAACGAGGACGACCAGGAAAAGTGCGAGTCACTCGACGACTTCAAGGAGATCTTGAACACCTTCTACTCCATGCTCGAACGCATGGGCCAGTTCAGGAGAATCTTGGTGTTCCTTGACAGTGTTGATCAGCTGGACAGCTCTGACGGTGCCTACCATCTGACGTGGGTGCGGACGCCATTGCCTGCCAACGTGAAGATGGTTGTGTCCACTCTGCCCAACATGTTCGATTTGCTGAAGACATTCAAAGGGAAGCTGCCTAACCCAGACATCTACGTGGAGGTGACGCCACTGGAGACCAGTCTGTGCACCAGCATTTTGTCGGCTCTGCTCAGCGAACAAGGTCGCACTCTGAACGAGCAGCAATGGGCTCTGGTCGAGCAGGCATTCTCCAAGTGCTCACTGCCAATCTATGTTCACCTGCTGTACCACGAGGTTCTGAGATGGCGCTCTTACCAACAGGTAGATGAGTCGTCTCTGCGCTACACCGTTCGTCAGGCAATATTTCAGCTGTTCGAGAAACTCGAGTTGAAGCACGGCAGGCTTTTTGTAAGTATTTCGTTCGTGTTAGTTACTGTAGCCCAGGCTAGTGAGAATATTCCACAACTATCCACTTATCTACAGTGATTGGATTATTCTAGTCAGAATGACTCTCTCTGCTCATTTGTTTTTCCAGACCTCTCACGCCCTGGCATTTATCACTGCATCGAGAAACGGACTGTCAGAGTCGGAGCTGGAGGATCTGCTCAGTCTGGATGACGCCGTCCTCATTGACGTGTTTCAGCATCACCTGCCGCCCTTCATCCGCATCCCGCCGATCTGCTGGGCTCGACTGCGTCACGACATTGGCTCTTACCTGGTCGAGAGAGAGGCGGACAACATCCGGGTAGTGTTCTGGTACCACCGACAGTTCATCGAGGTGGCTCAGGAGTACTTCTTGTCGGACGAAAAGACCAGACGGGACATTCACTCTATCATGGCAGACTACTTCTTGGGTCTGTGGAGCGGCAGGAGAAAGAAGTTCGTGTACCCAGCCTATCTGCGCAAGAAGCTCGTAAGTGATGAGCACTGAAATTGATCTGTTCTCTGAACCGACTTACTGAGCCGTTCATGCATTCGTTCTCACTCCAGAACCTGCCCGAGTTCTCAATGGAGGACCGAGCCGTTCCCGAGCAGCCATTCGTGCTCCGCAAAGATGAGGACGGCACTGCTCAGTACAACCTGCGAAAGCTGAACGAGCTGCCGTGGCACCTCATCAAGTCCGGTCGAGTGAACGAGTTCTACGACTACATTGTGTTTGACTACGACTTCATGTTCAACAAGCTGAAGGGCACGTCTCGGTACCTGCTGCTGAGAGACCTCGACCTCCCGCAGAAGCTCGGTGTCGAGTACATCAAAGAGGCCGAGCTCGTGTACAATGCAATCCGACTCTCCGCTCAGAGTCTCGTATACGACCCTGTCAATCTGAGCGTTGATCTCATCGGTCGGCTCATCATGTACGAGAAGGACTGTCCTCGAGTGAAGCTGCTGCTCAACCAGTGTCGCCAGTCGAAACAGGCTCTCAGCAACTGCTGCCTCATCCCGAAGGTGCAGTGCTTCGACTCCGGGTCTGGAGTTCTCTACTCCAGCTTTGATCTCGGACTCGGAATGGGACTGGTCATGCCCAACGGTCAGCTGGTGTCCTTCTCACTCATCAACAACGAAGTCACCTGGTACGACATCGAGGGAAATGAGATCAAACGGTTCAGCTCCGACTACAACCTGTTCCTCAGCATGAAGTACATGTCGACTGGATACATCCCAGACGACTGCGTAATGCACGTGCTATCGATGCGCTCGAAGAATGCCGGTGTCACCGAGGACGACATGCAGGCGCTTGTCCTTAACATGGGTCGGAAGAAGATCCAAGAGGAGATAGAAGAATACGAAGCGTGCAACAAGGATGTGCCGCAAGAGCTGCGAGACATGATGGAATCGCTCAACGCTGGAGAGATTCCAGACAGCATCATGGAGAAGCTGGACGTAGACGGGATGATGAAGAAGATGATATCTGGAGAGGAAGAGGCGCAGAAGTCGCAAGATCTCGTTCGAGTCGACTTCATGAACGGCAGGGTGACGAAACTGATGACTCTGGACCCATCATGGAGTGTGTCATCTGATGACGTAGAATATGTGACAAAGGACTATGTGCTTTGTTGCAAGGGAAAGAGTGACTCAACGGGAACAAGCACTCTTAGACTGCTGTCACTCGGAGAGAAGAAGTTTGTTGCGCTTTATGAAGAAAATACAAGCGGAACGTCAAGAATCGGCACCCAAAACCTCGATAGCAAAAACAACTTGCTGTGCTTTGGGATCGAGGCAGGCAGCAACCACTCAACATTGCTCGTGTTCATGAACTTAAACACGAAAGAGATCGTTCGAGGTTCTTTGCCTGACATCTTCAAGTCAGCTGACAAAGCGGAACTTGAGTCCATGTGGCGCCACTCACCACTAAAGCAACCTGACAATAAGAAAGAAGAAAAGACACCGGATGAAAATGACGAGAAGACAAAAGCGGACGAAAGTCCGGCAGCGAGTGAAGCCGACTTGAAATCGAAGACCATCGAGTTACTTCAGCAAGCTGAAGAAGTTTCTGCTAGCTCCTGTCTCATTGATCATGAGGGAAACATCGTTGCTATTGTAAACGCAACAAAATCTGCTGAAGAAGGCAGTGGGAAGCAAGACAGTACTTTTTTCGTTACATTCGCCATCTCTGACAGCCTCAAGCCCATTTGTATTGTGGACCTTCAGGAAAGCTTCGATATAAAGTACAGTCAGAATTTCGTAAGCCCAAGTCGTCGTCGAATGACTTTCCTTCTGAAGAGAAAGTCCAGAGTATACGGTCAAACAAGCGTTCTTCGCGGTCTGTTGTATGACTGTGACGAAAAGCGCGCTGTTGGGATGACAATATCACCTGAGCAAGACAAGTTCAAAAAGGCTGCATCAAGTTTTGGTGACGGAACGCAGGCTAAATTTACCGAAGACGAGCGATTGCTAGTTACGTCTGGTTCTAAGGTGCTTCTACTTGTGTGGTCCGTGCAAACTGGCGAACTTTTGGAAGGAATCTCCCTGGGAACGGCCGAAAGCTTTCTTTGTGGCCAGCCGAAAGGCACGGACTTCTTCACTATCTGCCATTTTCCTGACGAGTCTGCTGGCGACTCTGACGAGCGAATGTTCATCATGACTAAGGTGTACAATTTGAAACACTTCACCGACAAGCTTAGTCACCACAGCGAAGAGGATGCACTGCTTCCAATGTATACTCAGTTCAAGCCGTGTAAGAATGCGACAGCGCTCACCGATTGTCACACGGTTGACATTCGCACTAATGAGGCTCTGATTTCATTGAACACTCGGACACTGGTGGTTAAGAAGTCCTCTTCACGCGACTCGAAAGAAGACGATCAGGTAGAGACGCTCAGGCTGTCGGATAAACCTCCCATTATTGAGCTTCGCCGCGATCCGAAAGCTCCTTTTTCTGTTGGCATCTCAGTGATCAGCAACCAGCTGGTAGAAAAAGTTTTTGGTAGCACATCAAAGGAGGAACTCCTTCAAAGTCGTAAGTCCAAATCAGTTGGAGGGGTCGAGTTCAAATTTCACGTCGACGCAGAAAACGAATCGAGTGACAAAGAAATGGAACTACAGGCTTCACTGCGTATCTCAAAGAACAACATCTTCGCCCAGACTCCGATTTCGCATGGATCAAATTCTCTAGAATTAGGATTTCTTGATGAATCTCGACAGTGCTTAATTTCACTTAAGTGCCACGTTCAGTACAGCTTCAAAGAGAGTTTTGTCTCACTTGTCCATCTCCCCACAATGGAGAGCGTGGTATTCAAGTTTACGAAAAATAATCATCTAGACAGCGGCGATGATAGCTCAGACAGGCTCTCACAAGATTTTATCGAGCGGTTTTCAGAGGTCATTTATGGCGGCCTAAAGGCGACATCTAAGAAGAAAGGCAGTAAAAAGCAAAAGAGGAAGAAAGACAAGAAGGAAGAGACGAAGGAGCCTTCCGAAAACCAGGAGACCAAGGAAGAGAATTCAACCGAAACCAAAGGCGATGAAGAAGAGCTGACGGAAGCGGCTAAGAAAGCGAAGGAAGAAAAGTTTCTAAAAAAGCGATTGAATAATCGCAATGACCTTGTCGACATTCAGTTCCTGCCAGAGAAGTGCACGCTCAACCTGGCCTTCAGCCAACACCTCAAAGCGTCCGAGGAGATTCGCGTCGGCGTCGGAGTTCCTCCGATTTGGCTCGGCGCGGTTGTGCGCCTCGACTACAGCGACGTGGAGAAAGGAACTCCGACCAGCGAGATGCAGTTCCAGCACTCCATCGGCAAAGTGTTCGACATGGGACCCGCAGTGGCCTTCCTCCACGACAACCAGCACCTGGTCAACTACAAGCTTCAAATTGTGGACTACATGAAAGGCGAAGTGATCCGCTGTCTCAGCCAGGACGAGGACTTGTACTTTGTTAGACTGCAGGCCACGCCAGACTGCAGCCTGCTTGTTAGCCAGGTGTACTTTCCCGCCTACGAGGTGGAGTTCGCCGTATTCGATGACGAATCCATGAACAATTCGGACATGTTCGCAATTGTTCCGCCTCGAGGCTTGCAGGTGAGATTAGCAACGATTGTTATTGGGAATGGCAAATCTTTTAATGCTTACGCTTATAAGAATCCGATCTAAAGATGCCTTTTCTCAATGACTGCGTTTAATTTCTGCACTCCAGGTCTATGTAATCAGTGATGGACGCCGCGTTGCAAACTACCTGTTTGAGTCGGATCCTTTCGGACTCTGCTTGGTTGGGGAAGATGGTCGGGACCTGCTGGTGCTGACGCATAACGCACCAATCATGCTGTTTGAGCTTCACGACCCGCAACCGCTAGTTGCTGCTGATGGAGCTGCCCAGATGCACTCGATGAAGGCGATTGATGAAAAGGCGAATACAGACTCGAGTGTCGGTTCGCCGGCGAGAGCACCTGGTCCAAGACCGGAATACCTGGACATGCTGAGTGAGATTCAAGGGGTTGTTGATTACAACTTAATACGTGGTAGTTAATAGGCGTTATTGCCCTAGATGTATTCCGGAAGGCTTAATTGAAGTTGGGATTCTTCGCTGAGGGAAGTTACTGATCTTATTTCATCCCAGTGGGATTTTTCAGAATCCTCAAAATTGTGCCTTCAGATTCCTTCCCACAGTGGTGTCTTCAGGGTCCTTCTCAGAGAATTGGTATCTTCAGGTCCTTCCCACATTGGTGTCCTCAAAGTCATTTCCACAGTGCTGTGTTCAGAGTCCTCCCTTCCCAAATTGGTGTCCTCAAAGTCCTTCCCACAATGATTTTTTCCGGTTCCTTCTCTCAGAGTATTGTCTTCAGAGTCCTGCTCAGAAAGCGGTGTCTTCAGCCTCCTGAGAGAGCGGTGTCTTCAGGGTCCTTCCCGAGAGTGGTGTATTCAGATCCTTCTCAGAGTGTGGTGTCTTCAGAGTCCTTTCTATAGTGGTGTCTTTAGATTCCTTACCCTACGGAACTCGTTGAGCACTACAAAATTCCCCCCATTTCTTCATTCCAGAGCCAGCACTGGCCAGCTCAATGGCCGAGGTAGCGAACGCGAGGCCCGTGGACCCGATCGAGTTCCTGGCGCAGTGCCTGCTGCGCTACAAGGCGCAGTGCGACAGCCAGCAGCCAGATATCTGATGCTGAATTTCCTTGATGTGACTCGCTGTCTTGAAGCTTACCTGACCGTGCGCCTTGCCTTATTGATTGCACTCTGGTTAAGTTGGTCAAGCTGTCATTATAACTTCATTCGAAAATTTGCAATCCATCAAGTCAGACACAGTATGCGAATGAAGATGGCAGATATTGAATTAAATACCGATTTAATGAGAAATTACTTGACCTTCACCTATCCGCTTGCCACTTAAATTCAATTTCTGTCGGAGTTGCTAATTTTTTTACCTCTATTTACTCAAACTCTAATCTCCTTTATTTACCACTCGTGCTCATATTTTACTGCTTATTGGACTCTTTAGCACAGAAAAAAATCCCAGATATTTTTCAGCCCTTTTCTGTACCAAGCTCTTAAAATTATCAAGTGACATCACTGCAACCGTTGTGTTTTTTTAGCCTTACCTTATTTTAGAGATTGTTGAAGCAACATTCTGTAACTAGCAATCAACTCAACAGACAGTCTAATAAAAAATTTAATCTTGCACGATTTTTATCGCATTTTTAACTTTAAACTGTTACTGGATATTTTTTTTATAAATTTGTCTTTTTGTTTACAGTACAAACTAAGCGATGTGTTCTTGATAGTTCAAGAATTCTCTCCGATTTGCGATAATTTGATCACTGCTGGCACCCGATCTGTCCTGTTTTATCTGTGTTTCCATTATTTACTCAAACTAATACAAAGTCAAAGAGACTGCCTTAATACGATATTTTTTGCTGAAAAAGTTAATCTACTTTGATTAACTGGCTTATACTTTCTTTTATAAAAAATCAAACATTAACCTAAAACAATCACCAGTTCCTGAGAAACTGCTGGTTTGTCATGCAACGAAGTGTTTCTTGATCTGCATGCTTTTGCCCTGTCCGACACCTTTTAATAGTTTTTATGGACATGTTCCCCAACTGATGTACATGTTCCTGAGCTGTTGGACATGTCCCCAACTGTTGGACATGCTCCCAAACTGTTGGACATGTTCCCAAACTGATGTACATGTTCCTGAGCTGTTGGACATGTCCCCAACTGTTGGACATGCTCCCAAACTGTTGGACATGCTCCCCAACTGTTGGACATGTTCCCCAACTGATGTACATGTTCCTGAGCTGTTGGACATGTCCCCAACTGTTGGACATGCTCCCAAACTGTTGGACATGCTCCCCAACTGTTGGACATGTTCCCAAACGCGAGCCTGCTGGGTGACTTGAGGAAGCGGGTGTTGGCCGACACCATATCCTGCCTCTCCAGGAAGTCCTGCAGCGCCTGGGTGTTGCCGTTCTCGCGGGGCGTCACAAACAGCGACCGCTCGGACCTCCGAGTACGACCACCGTGTCGCGCCGAGCAGTCTCCTCCACGCGCGCAGAGAGCTGCTCGAAGAAGTCCTGAGCCTCATCTGGGCGGGTGGCAGGTGGCGCGTACACGCAGAACAGGCGAACGTTCCGGCCGCGAAGCCGGACGTCTACCCAAAGCATCCGGGGGACAGGGAAGAGCAGCGATAGCTCTGCTGCAGTCTTGGGCCGATCAGTGCTCCAACTCCTAACGTCCTAATAACAGTTCCCAAACTGTTGGACATGTTCCCAAACTGTTGGACATGTTCCCAAACTGTTGGACATGTTCCCAAACTGTTGGACATGTTCCCAAACTGTTGGACATGTTCCCAAACTGTTGGACATGTTCCCAAACTGTTGGACATGTTCCCAAACTGTTGGACATGTTCCCAAACTGTTGGACATGTTCCCAAACTGTTGGACATGTTCCCAAACTGTTGGACATGTTCCCAAACTGTTGGACATGTTCTTAAACTGTTGGACATGTTCCCAAACTGTTGGACATGTTCCCAAACTGTTGGACATGTTCCCAAACTGTTAGACATGTTCCCAAACTGTTGGACATGTTCTTAAACTGTTGGACATGTTCCCAAACTGTTAGACATGTTCCCAAACTGTTAGACATGTTCCCAAACTGTTAGACATGTTCCCAAACTGTTGAAAATGTCCTCTCACAGCTCGTAAAGATGTCCTTAATTCTGTTTATAGTTCTCCCCATTGGTAAAGATGCTCCTTAAGTGCCCATTGGACAAGTCATTAGACAAGTGCACGTTATTCAGCAGCTCTTTTCCTGGCAAGACCACCAGTATTGTCAAATAAAAGACTAAACGCGGAGAAAACAGTTTGAAATTGAAAAAGAAACGAATGGAGCGTTTCGGTCTCTGCTTTGAGCCGTCTATAGTTTTACTTCAGATGACGCTTTGCATCCAAATTTACCCAACTCAGCCAGACTTTTTTAGTTTTCATGTTTTAAACAAAATTATGCGCTGGGTGCGCGGCTCAGGCAGTCGCGGTCTCGCGGTAGAGACTGCACAGCCGGTCGCACTGGGCAGGGGCACCAGCGCGCTTGCCAGTTTGCCCGGACTGAGGTTTAGCTGTCCAGGAAACCGGACGCAGGCAGTCAGGCCCAGCATCATGGATTCCGGGTACAACTGCAGCCTCCGGAGGTTGAGAATAGTATCGCCAGTGTAGACATAGCGGAGGAGTTCCCAGCGGTTTTCAGTGGCCTAATCGGACTCTGCAAAGGGGCGGTGCACAAGCCGAGAGTAAATGCAGCTGTGCTACCAGTGCAGCAGCCGCTGCGCCGCCTTCCCCTCGCAAAGCAACAGAAAATAGGCAATGAACTTGACCGCAAGGAGAACTTGACCGCATTGAACGAATAAACTCCAGCCCATGGATATCCAACATGGTTGTCGCAAACAAGAAAGACGGCAACATTCGAATCTGCATCGACGTGCGAGAGCTGAATAAGTCGCTTGTAATCGATCGACATCCGATGCCTCAGCTGGACGAGATTTCGGCAAAGATCAAGGCAGCAAGTGGCCGCGTATTTTCAAAGATCGATCTCAAAGCTGGCTACATGCAGTTGGATGAGGCATCGCGTGACTTGACAGCATTCATCACGCACCAGGGGTTGTATCGGTATTGCAGAGTGCCTTTCGGCTTAGCGTCAGCGCCAGCAGCCTTCCAAAGGATGTTGGACGACTTAGTAGCCGGACTTCACGGGGTCGAACATATTCTGGACGATTTTTTTGTTTTCGGAGCAAACATGACTGAACATGATTCAAGACTGCGAGCGCTATTAGGGCGTATGAACGACGCTGGCCTAACGGCCAATAAGGACAAATGCCTGCTACGCAAGACGGAGGTAGAATTTTTCGGCTTCATCTTCTCAGCCGACGGTATGCGAACTTCAGAGTCCCAGACCAAGGCATTCAGCCAGTTGCGCTCACCGTCTAACCGGAATTGGAGCTGCAGGCGTTCCTAGGATCTGCAAACTACCTGATACGCTTTGTACCCAATTTTGCTGAAGTCACAGCGCCTCTGAGGGCCCTACTGAAGGGGGATGCGGAGTTCGAGTGGTCGACGGACTGCGAAAGAGCGTTCCAAGAGCTAAAAGCAGCAATCTGTAATCCACCAATCCTGGCGCACTTTGACCCAGAGGCTGAGACGATTGTCACCAGCGACGCCAGTGCGGAGTCTCTCGGTGCAAACCTGTCCCAGATCCAAGACGGCGTCGAGCGTCCAATCGCCTTTGCCGCCCGAGCCTTGACCGACACCGAGAAGCGATACGCTGAAAATGAGCGGGAGGCATTGGCCAGTCTGTGGGCCATGGAGAAGTGGCACTACTACCTATATGGGCGTCACTTTGAGCTGCGAACAGACCATCAAGCGGTACGTCAACTACTGTTGGGACCCAGCGGCACGGGACATCGGCCGCTGCGCATCCATGGCTGGTGTGACAGATTTAAACAGTACGATTTCCACGTAAAATATCCGCCAGGCAATCGGAACTTCGTGGCCGACATGTTGTCAATGTGGAGCTGTGGGTCGGACATGAATATCGTACAGCTACCGGACACTGCGATGCCTCGAGTCCGAGTAGTAACACCTACCCAGCTAGCGACAGCCACGGCCGAGGACACGGTTCTGCGCGAGGTGATTAAGCGAGTGACTAGCGGCAACTGGGGCTCAACGAAGGACACAGAGTTGCACCCGTTCTTCAAAGTCAGAGAGCACCTCAGCGTTTGGCAGGATGGCACATTGCCTGGCTTTCCAAGAGCGAGCAGTTATTCCACATCAGCTGCGGCGTAACCTACTGGAATCGGCGCACACCGGACATCCGGGTGTGGTTCGCACTAAGCAGCAGCTCCGCGAGTTTGCCTGGTGGCCAAAGATGGACTTCGACGTCGAAACGTTTGTCAGAAACTGCAGTGCCTGCGAGACCGCAGAAAAGAATTTCAAATTGCGACCGGCTCCTCTGCAGCCTCTGCGGTGGCCAGATAGGCCGTGGACACAGATCGCCATCGACATCGTGGGTGAGCTACAGGCAGCACCAGCATCGTCACGATTCCTTTTGGTCATTACGGATCTGCATAGTAAATGGCCGGAAGTATTTGCAACGTTAAACATCACCACCGAGACGATCTGCAAAGTGTTACGCAGCCTGTTCGCTCGCTGGGGTCTCTGTAAGACGGTGCTCACGGACAACGGACCGCAGTTCGGCAATGCGCTCACGGGGTTCCTGCGGGAGCGCGGCATCCAGCATCAGAAGACCAGCCCGTACCGTCCGAGCACGAATGGCCAGACGGAGAGACTCAACCGGACTCTGGTAGACAGCATACGAGCGGCCAGGGCAGAGAATGTCCCAATGAAAGACGCGCTGTTGCAATTCCTTGTGACCTACCGCAGTACGCCGCACGCCCTGACTGGCAAGAGTCCAGCGGAGCTGATGCTAAGAAGACGTTGGCGCACTGCACTGTCTCTACTGGCCCGTTTAAGGACACCACGGCGGCACAACCAGATTTCGCCCAGCGAATTTAGGAGAGACAGCAGCGAACGGCAGCTTATACCGACCGGCGGCGGGGGGTGCGACCACCAACATTGTGCGCCGGTGACTGGGTTCGAGTGCATCGTCCAGTTCGAAAGGGAAAGCTGGGGACGCGGCTTTCTGGACCACTACAGATCGTCAAGACAACGAACACCGTGTGTAGACTAACGGACGGCAGCACCTGGAATCAGCAGGCGCTTGTACCAACGTCTTTGCGGCCGAATTCTGAGCCACCAGGGCCAAACGAGCTTGACCCCCCTCGTGGACATTCAAAGGCAACAACCTGCACAATGCGGCGGAGAGACCAACGTTCAAATACTAGGACCAGCCTCGGGACCTGCGAATCCACCGCTGAGACGTTCGAACCGTCAGTGGCGACCGGTGCAACGTTACGGCTGGTGAACCTCTCAGAGAGGGGGAAGATGTTGTGTCTTGATTTATTATTTAAGTACTTGTCACTGAGACTACATAAAGCTTGGCGGGCAAATCTCCACGGGCAAATCTCCTGTGGGCAAATCTCGGCAGGCAATTCGTCTGCGGGCATTTCTCATGGACCCCGACTCCGCAAAGTTCACGCCGATCTTTTCAAGCTGCAACGGGCTGGAGCCAACAAACTGGCCCTGACAGTCCAGGCCGTGCTCGTCGGCCAGGCTCTCCCAGTACTTGAGCCCGACGCAGACGCCGCACTGACCAATGTGGATGGTGATAATCTCCTGCATGCAGGCTTTGGTTAAGCTGTCAGTGTTACCTAAGTCAGTAGTCTAGCGGTACAGTGAGGCCTTGAGCGAGCTTGGTTGATCGATGCACTGCTGCTGCCCACTTAGCCTGGCTGACTGAATAAGCCTGGCCAAGCCAAGCATGATGATTTGAACCACGATGAGGCCCCTAGCGCTTATGAATATATTTTTCATAAAAGTGAAGAAAGAGTAAAAAACTTGGCTGTTTTTTATGTATGCAATAATTATAAACCTGCACGAAAGGACAATCAGATGCGATCAAAGTTTTGTTGAAAAGAATACAAGCCTAATCTTGATAAAGCTGTTTTGATCATGTTGTGTCTAAAAGTCCGTCCAGTAGTATATGTGTGACAGTGTAATTCGTAGAAAGCATATGTATCGTATTTCGATTATCTCGCATGCACACCGTACCACTTGTATTCTTTCTTTCATTGTAACAACAATCTATACGTATTATTATTGCGCTTACGTTACTGTTGAATACTTTGTTTTTGTAGCCTCGTATGTATTTATTTCATTAATTGTATTTCATGCATTGTGTATTATTTCTCGTAAAGTAGTTCCATGCATCTATGTACATGTATTGACGTTATGGTATTCTGGCACGATACTCTTATTTTATCGATTAATTTGTACATGTACATTGCGCCTGAGGGGGGTTTGTCTGAGGGGGTTTGTCTGAGGGGGGTATAAAATAAACAAGTTTGGATTAAGCTTGTTATCTTTGTTTACTCACCAATTACAAACATACACTTGCAGTCAGCGGCCGCTCTCTCCCTTCGCTTCTTCGCTTCGCTTCTCGCTCAAGCTTGCGGGCCCCTTAGCTGTCTGGCCTCCTTGCCATCAACTCTTCCGCCGCCTACCTCGGCCCACCAATTAATTCATAAACTGATTCCGATCTTTGCAATTGCAATTTGCAATTTGCAAGGCCTAACAATTCAAAGTAACGCTAAGGGTGAAAGCGGCTTGCCGATCTGCTAAAACTAAATCGAGAACTATCCAATTAACCGCTACACAAAACCGTCTTCCCGCCTTATGTCGTCACGTATGGATGAATTTGTCGTCACGTATGGATGAATATGTCGTCATTATGTCGTCAAATATGCATTTTTATTATCTAGTGGCAACAGGATTTTTTTATGAGCATTAACATTAGTACTAGTTAAAACAAAAGTACGAGTTTTTAATAACAAAATCACAATATCGATAAAGTTCAACGGCAAAACGAGACAAAGGAAAATATTTTACTTTTCTTCAAACCATCTCTCAGACTTTTAAAACTCATGACAACAAGTAACCATGAAGATTTACTATTTTGAAATCAAAGTAAAGTCGTTAGGGTTGACCAACAAAGTCTCTCAAATTTGTAGCTTGTATTTTTTCCTAATTCCTTATTTTTCAAATACCCTCGATGTAAATACATTAAAAGTTTGTCTTCAATTGATCTTAGTCGGTTTTCCTTATATTTTTACTAAAACAGTTTATCTATACACATATTATTATACACATATTATATTATTGTCATCATTCTAAGAACCAGAATTAATTTTGACTTTAAAGTTACAAATCAAAAATTTTGCTCAGAAATGTTATTTCCTCAGTCGAATATACGAAGCACGAATCTAAATATTTGTTGTACCAAAAAAATTCACTAAAATTATATTGTGTCTACAACAAAGGACTCCAAAACCAATATTTTATGATTAGCAATTTAAAGCAAATAAAAAAATCAAAATTGTCTTTTAACTTGCATAGATATGTGCTTTGTAAAATCAAATTGTAATATAATAAGTAGATAATACAAAAATTATATTATTAGCAAAATTTTCAATTTTACTATGAGCTAATAGTAAAATATAAGACATGAATTTTTAAATGACTTCCTTTGAGCTACGAGAAAGATAAATAAATCTAGCTAATCCACAATAAATTTATTTAATCTAGATAATTAATCTAGTTAACTAAAATTTTCATACAGGATTTTGGTAGGTATTTAATGAATCGAATTTAGCAGCCATTATAAGTAACAAAAATTGGAACTGTCCAATCAACTCATGAATCTAATAGAAAATACATTTTTAAGACTTTTAAAATAAGAACCATATGAAATGAACCTTGATGGAAAACACAGATTTGAGGACCATTTTACCATTTCTTTGAGATTCCTCTCTTTTATCGCCTAGTATCCAACATCCCATTTACTAAAATGGTCAAAACTAAGCAGGTGCTTTTCACAATGAAAACAAGAAAATACTAGAAAATCAATAACAGCTACTAAACCTGTTCCAGAATTCACGAGAGCCCTCCGATGTGGGAGGGGCCAAACGGATCGGCTCAGCTCACAGCCGCCACTCGCGGCCAGTGCGGTCAGCCAAGCGGCCAGCTCTGCTAAAACGGCTGAACAAATACTCGGAGTTTATAGGAGCGCTCACCGAGTTTGACCCATTAGCAGTCTACCTAAAAGTCATGAAAGGCCGTCTGGACGACCTGCCGATCATGAACAGCCGCGTCGTGCGCATCTTCCTGTCGTCCACCTTCTCGGACATGGGAACGGAGCGCAACTACCTCATGCAGCACGTCAATCCAAGGCTGAAAAAGTTCTGCCGTGACTCCTTCGGACTCGAGTTTCAAACCATCGACATGCGATGGGGAGTCGGTGACGAGGTACAGCTCGACCACCAGGGTCCGTACATGTGCTACCAAGAGATCGACAACTCGCTCATCATGTCAGCCGGCCCCTACTTCATCTGTCTGCTGGGTCAGCGCTATGGCAACCAGACGCCTGCAGCCCTTGTCGAGGTCGACGTTTTCAACAACATCGTGGAAGCATTGAAGGAGGACGGACGCGACGTCTCGTGTCTACACGAGTGGTACACGATCGACGAGAACAACAAGCCACCAATCTGCGTGCTGAGACCTATTGCAACTCTAGCAGAGGCAGTAAGTGTGGTTTTTAACGATTAATGCAGCGCTTGTTTTTCAGAGTTTGCAACAGGATAAATTTAATAACCTCAAATTTCGTAATTCATTGTTCCAGGCGGACAAGGAGCTCTTGAAAGCTGCTCGACAGCGGTGGGAAGCTGTCCAAGACTCCATCATCGGACTCATGAAGAGAGGTGCCGAGTTGTGTCTTCAAAAGACTTTGATCTCGCACGCGACAATGAAGAAGTTCACGGCCTCTGTCACCGAGATGGAGGTGATCAGCGGAATATTGTCAAAACCTCCGCAAAAGTTGGCTCAGGCTCTCGCATTCGTGAGAGAATTCTCTGATCTGGAGTCTCAGCGCGACTTCTCTCGAGGAAAGATGTTCAAGTTCATTGACCTGACCGACTCTGTGAACGAAGATGGCGAGGCAGTAAAGGTTCTTGATGAAGCTGTGAACGCGATGGTCAAGGAGTTGAACAGACACGTTCTGACTCGAATGGCGGGATCCAATTCCTTCACTTACTCACTAAAATGGACCAATGACGCTGAGGGTGTGGGCATGAGTAGCCACAAAGACTATCTGGAAAAGTTTGGCCGCGACTACTGCGATAATTTGAAGCGCCTCGTGGCCGAATCCGTGCGGGAGAGCATGCGACTCCGATCCGATGACCTCTACTTAGAGGTGCTGCAGCACTCGACTGCATGCGTCAACAACGTGAAGAAGTTCCAGGGTCGGCAAGAGATCATCGACAAGGTGAAGGCTTATGTGCAAGCGAGCAACACAACGGAGCCTCTGGTGGTGTACGGCGACTCGGGCAGCGGCAAGACCTCTCTTCTTGGCAAGGCCGCCAGTCTGGTGCGAAGCTGGTTGCCAGAGTCCGATTCCAAAGATGCCATCGTGCTGTTGCGATTCCTCGGCACCAGTCCCGGTACGTCGAGCATTCGACAGACACTCAAGTACCTGTGCCGTCAGCTCGCTGTGTTCGGCAACGAGGACGACCAGGAAAAGTGCGAGTCACTCGACGACTTCAAGGAGATCTTGAACACCTTCTACTCCATGCTCGAACGCATGGGCCAGTTCAGGAGAATCTTGGTGTTCCTTGACAGTGTTGATCAGTGGACAGCTCTGACGGTGCCTACCATCTGACGTGGGTGCGGACGCCATTGCCTGCCAACGTGAAGATGGTTGTGTCCACTCTGCCCAACATGTTCGACTTGCTGAAGACATTCAAAGGGAAGCTGCCGAACCCAGACTTCTACGTGGAGGTGACGCCACTGGAGACCAGTCTGTGCACCAGCATTTTGTCGGCTCTGCTCAGCGAACAAGGTCGCACTCTGAACGAGCAGCAATGGGCTCTGGTTGAGCAGGCATTCTCCAAGTGCTCACTGCCAATCTATGTTCACCTGCTGTACCACGAGGTTCTGAGATGGCGCTCTTACCAACAGGTAGATGAGTCGTCTCTGCGCTACACCGTTCGTCAGGCAATATTTCAGCTGTTCGAGAAACTCGAGTTGAAGCACGGCAGGCTTTTTGTAAGTACTTCGTTCGTGTTAGTTACTGTAGCCCAGGCTAGTGAGAATATTCCACAACTATCCACTTATCTACAGTGATTGGATTATTCTAGTCAGAATGACTCTCTCTGCTCATTTGTTTTTCCAGACCTCTCACGCCTTGGCATTCATCACTGCATCGAGAAACGGACTGTCAGAGTCGGAGCTGGAGGATCTGCTCAGTCTGGATGACGCCGTCCTCATTGACGTGTTTCAGCATCACCTGCCGCCCTTCATCCGCATCCCGCCGATCTGCTGGGCTCGACTGCGTCACGACATTGGCTCTTACCTGGTCGAGAGAGAGGCGGACAACATCCGGGTTGTGTTCTGGTACCACCGACAGTTCATCGAGGTGGCTCAGGAGTACTTCTTGTCGGACGAAAAGACCAGACGGGACATTCACTCCATCATGGCAGACTACTTCTTGGGTCTGTGGAGCGGCAGGAGAAAGAAGTTCGTGTACCCAGCCTATCTGCGCAAGAAGCTCGTAAGTGATGAGCGCTGCAGTTGATTTGTTCTTTGAACCGCCTTCAATGCGTTCTCACTGCTCCCCTCCAGAACCTGCCCGAGTTCTCAATGGAGGACCGAGCCGTTCCCGAGCAGCCATTCGTGCTCCGCAAAGATGAGGACGGCACTGCTCAGTACAACCTGCGAAAGCTGAACGAGCTGCCGTGGCACCTCATCAAGTCCGGTCGAGTGAACGAGTTCTACGACTACATTGTGTTTGACTACGACTTCATGTTCAACAAGCTGAAGGGCACGTCTCGGTACCTGCTGCTAGAGACCTCGACCTCCCGCAGAAGCTCGGTGTCGAGTACATCAAAGAGGCCGAGCTCGTGTACAATGCAATCCGACTCTCCGCTCAGAGTCTCGTATACGACCCTGTCAATCTGAGCGTTGATCTCATCGGTCGGCTCATCATGTACGAGAAGGACTGTCCTCGAGTGAAGCTGCTGCTCAACCAGTGTCGCCAGTCGAAACAGGCTCTCAGCAACTGCTGCCTCATCCCGAAGGTGCAGTGCTTCGACTCCGGGTCTGGAGTTCTCTACTCCAGCTTTGATCTCGGACTCGGAATGGGACTGGTCATGCCCAACGGTCAGCTGGTGTCCTTCTCACTCATCAACAACGAAGTCACCTGGTACGACATCGAGGGAAATGAGATCAAACGGTTCAGCTCCGACTACAACCTGTTCCTCAGCATGAAGTACATGTCGACTGGATACATCCCAGACGACTGCGTAATGCACGTGCTATCGATGCGCTCGAAGAATGCCGGTGTCACCGAGGACGACAGACAAGCGCTTGTCCTTAACATGGGTCGGAAGAAGATCCAAGAGGAGATCGAAGAATACGAAGCGTGCAACAAGGATGTGCCGCAAGAGCTGCGAGACATGATGGAATCGCTCAACGCTGGAGAGATTCCAGACAGCATCATGGAGAAGCTGGACGTAGACGGGATGATGAAGAAGATGATGTCTGGAGATGAAGAGGCGCAGAAGTCGCAAGATCTCGTTCGAGTCGACTTCATGAACGGCAGGGTGACGAAACTGATGACTCTGGACCCATCATGGAGTGTGTCATCTGATGACGTAGAATATGTGACAAAGGACTATGTGCTTTGTTGCAAGGGAAATAGTGACTCAACGGGAACAAGCACTCTTAGACTGCTGTCACTCGGAGAGAAGAAGTTTGTTGCGCTTTATGAAGAAAATACAAGCGGAACGTCAAGAATCGGCACCCAAAACCTCGATAGCAAAAACAACTTGCTGTGCTTTGGGATCGAGGCAGGCAGCAACCACTCAACATTGCTCGTGTTCATGAACTTAAACACGAAAGAGATCGTTCGAGGTTCTTTGCCTGACATCTTCAAGTCAGCTGACAAAGCGGAACTTGAGTCCATGTGGCGGTACTCACCACTAAAGCAACCTGACAATAAGAAAGTAGAAAAGACACCGGATGAAAATTGTGAGAAGACAGAAGCGGACGAAAGTCCGGCAGCGAGTGAAGCCGACTTGAAATCGAAGGCCATCGAGTACTTCAGCAAGCTGAGAAGTTTCTGCTAGCTCCTGTCTCATTGATCATGAGGGAAACATCGTTGCTATTGTAAACGCAACAAAATCAGCTGTAGAAGGGAGGGCAGAACAACTCAATACTTTCTTCGTTACATTCTCCATCTCTCAAAGCCTCAAGCCCATTTGTATTGTGGACCTTCAGGAAAGCTTCGATATAAAGTACAGTAAAAATTTCGTAAGCCCAAGTCGTCGTCGAATGACTTTCCTTCTGAAGAGAAAGTCCAGATTATACGGTCAAATAAGCGTTCTTCGTGGTCTGCTGTACGACTGTGACGAAAAGCGCGCTGTTGGAATGACAATATCACCTGAGCAAGACAAGTTCAAAAAAGCTGTTTCAAATTTTGGTAATGGAACGCAGGCTAAATTTACCGAAGACGAGCGATTGCTAGTTACGTCTGGTTCTAAGGTGCTTCTACTTGTGTGGTCCGTGCAAACTGGCGAACTTTTGGAAGGAATCTCCCTGGGAACGGCCGAAAGCTTTCTTTGTGGCCAGCCGAAAGGCACGGACTTCTTCACTATCTGTCATTTTCCTGACGAGTCGGCTGGCGACTCTGACGAGCAAATGTTCATCATGACTAAGGTGTACAATCTGAAACACTTCACCGACAAGCTTAGTCACCACAGCGAAGAGGATGCACTGCTCCCCATGTATACTCAGGTCAAGCCGTGTAAGAATGCGACAGGACTCACCGATTGTCACACGGTGGACATTCGCACTAATGAGGCTCTGATTTCATTGAACACTCGGACACTGGTGGTTAAGAAGTCCTCTTCACGCGACTCGAAAGAAGACGATCAGGTAGAGACGCTCAGGCTGTCGGATAAACCTCCCATTATTGAGCTTCGCCGCGATCCGAAAGCTCCTTTTTCTGTTGGCATCTCAGTGATCAGCAACCAGCTGGTAGAAAAAGTTTTTGGTAGCACATCAAAGGAGGAACTCCTTCGAAGTCGTAAGTCCAAATCAGTTGGAGGGGTCGAGTTCAAATTTCACGTTGACGCAGAAAACGAATCAAGTGACAAAGAAATGGAACTACAGGCTTCACTGTGTATCTCAAAGAACAACATCTTCGCCCAGACTCCGATTTCGCATGGATCAAATCTCTAGAATTAGGATTTCTTGATGAATCTCGACAGTGCTTAATTTTACTTAAGTGCCACGTTCAGTACAGCTTCAAAGAGAGTTTTGTCTCACTTGTCCATCTCCCCACAATGGAGAGCGTGGTATTCAAGTTTACGAAAAATAATCATCTAGACAGCGGCGATGATAGCTCAGACCGACTCTCACAAGATTTTATCGAGCGGTTTTCAGAGGTCATCCATGGCGGTGAACAAGAGCTGACGGAAGCGGCTAAGAAAGCGAAGGAAGAAAAGTTTCTAAAAAAGCGATTGAATAATCGCAATGACCTTGTCGACATTCAGTTCCTGCCAGAGAAGTGCACGCTCAACCTGGCCTTCAGCCAACACCTCAAAGCGTCCGAGGAGATTCGCGTCGGCGTCGGAGTTCCTCCGATTTGGCTCGGCGCGGTTGTGCGCCTCGACTACAGCGACGTGGAGAAAGGAAATCCGACCAGAGAGATGCAGTTCCAGCACTCCATCGGCAAAGTGTTCGACATGGGACCCGCAGTGGCCTTCCTCCACGACAACCAGCACCTGGTCAACTACAAGCTTCAGATTGTGGACTACATGAAAGGCGAAGTGATCCGCTGTCTCAGTCAGGACGAGGACTTGTACTTTGTCAGACTACAAGCCACGCCAGACTGCAGCCTGCTTGTTGGCCAGGTGTACTTTCCCGCCTACGAGGTGGAGTTCGCCGTATTCGATGACGAATCCATGAACAGTTCGGACCTGTTCGCAATTGTTCCACCTCGAGGCTTGCAGGTAAGATTAGCAACGATTGTTATTGGGAATGGCAAATCTTTTAATGCTTACGCTTATAAGAATCCGATCTAAGATGCCTTTTCTCAATGACTGCGTTTAATTTCTGCACTCCAGGTCTATGTAATCAGTGATGGACGCCGCGTTGCAAACTACCTGTTTGAGTCGGATCCTTTCGGACTCTGCTTGGTTGGGGAAGATGGTCGGGACCTGCTGGTGCTGACGCATAACGCACCAATCATGCTGTTTGAGCTTCACGACCCGCAACCGCTAGTTGCTGCTGATGGAGCTGCCCAGATGCACTCGATGAAGGCGATTGATGAAAAGGCGAATACAGACTCGAGTGTCGGTTCGCCGGCGAAAGCACCTGGTCCAAGACCGGAATACCTGGACATGCTGAGTGAGATTCAAGGGGTTGTTGATTACATCTTAATACGTGGTAGTTAATAAGCGTTATTGCCCTAGATGTATTCCGGAAGGCTTAATTGAAGTTGGGACTCTTCGCTGAGGGAAATTACTGATTTTATTTTAATATTTCATCCCAGTGGGATTTTCAGAATCCTCAGTATTGTGTCTAGTTTCGTTTGGGCCACAAACGATTGCGTCGACGGAAATTGTGAACTAAGTAAATTTTTGCGCGCCTTTCAGGCATCGAAACAGGAATACAACAGATTGCTTATCTGCGAATAGTCTATGGTCAAGCCGCCCCCCATCTTTGGATATTCCCAACGGGTTATATTTGGATATACCCATTTGCAGAAAAGCAATCTGTATATTCCTGTATCAATGCGTTTGTGAGGATATTTTTTATTCAATACAACAATTAAAGCTGAATAAACAGATTGTATACATGTACGAAAACGGCCGTAACGTGGGCATAATGAAACGTGGACCAATTGTTCCGCAATAATCGATGAGTAGAGCTAGAATCGACAATAATTACACTCACATCAGCCGAATTGCATGGTTTGTTCCGCATGGGATCCTCGGGGCAAGCCTCTTCTTTGCTTGGCAGTGGTGGCAGAGCATCATCGTTACCGCATTCAATGAATAGGATGAACTCTATCAACTCTTCGTCATCCGCCTCGTCACGTTCACCCATACTCAAGTCGCTGAGAAAGTTGACCTCATTTCCATTCAAGCCGTCAATGCTTTCAATCGGCAAATTCGACCAATTTATCATTCGTATGAGTGGCATGAATAGAGGTTAGGGCAAACAGAAGAAACAGGAACATGTATCCTCTGCTGCAGAGTTCCAGCTTATAAGACCACAACTTCATTTAACATGTTTCGTCTATGGTAATTTCAGACTGTTCCGCTTAACTTTTCGTTCCAGACGATTAGTCTATGGCCATTATCTGGCTTGCGCCAAGTGGAAAATGCCTATGACACAAATCCCTAGAATCACTCAGTGAACAATTCCCGTCTGGGAAGTTGTGTCCTAGCCATTTTGAATTGGTTTTTGGACGAAACTAGACACAATTCCACTATCGAGAGTTCACGATTCACACACAACTGCCTTACCGCGTCTCGGCCTACCGGCCTCGACGCTATGGCAGTTGTGTGTGAATCGTGACCTCTTGATAATCATACATTGTGCCTTCAGATTCCTTCATTCCTTCCCAGAGAGTGGTGTCTTCAGGGTCCTTCCCACATTGGTGTCCCCAAAGTCCTTCCCACAGTGGTGTCTTCTGGGTCCTTCTCCCAGAGTATTGTCTTCAGAGTCCTGCTCAGAAGGCGGTGTTTCCAGCCTCCTCAGAGAGCGGTGTCTTGAGAGTCTTTACCCTATGGAACACGTTGAGCACTACAAAATTCCCCCCATTTTCTCATTCCAGAGCCAGCACTGGCCAGCTCAATGGCCGAGGTAGCGAACGCGAGGCCCGTGGACCCGATCGAGTTCCTGGCGCAGTGTCTGCTGCGCTGCAAGGCGCAGTGCGACAGCCAGCAGCCAGATATCTGAAGCTGAATTTCCTTGATGTGACTCGCTGTCTTGAAGCTTACTGACCGTGCGCCTTGCCTTATTAATTGCACTCTGGTTAAGTTGGTCAAGCTGTCATTTGATTAAATTCATTTGAAGAATTCACAGTACGCTAAAGAAGATTACAAATACGAGCTATGAATAGAAAAAAACTGCTTGACCTTCACTGGCCGCTTGCCCTTCAAATTACTTTCAATCGGAGTCGCTAATTTTACCTCTTTTTACTAAAAAGCACAAAAGAAATGCCCAGATATTTTTTCAGTCCATTTCTGTATCAAGCATTAAGGTGACATCACTGCGCCTATTTTTTGTGCTATTTTTATGGCCTAACCTTAGATTAGAGATTATTGAAACAAAATTCTCTACCTAGCAACCAATTCAGCAGATAGACTAAAGAAATTCTTACACGATTTTTATCGCATTTTTACTTTCAGCTATTACTGAATGAATCTTTTATATACAAGTTTGTCTTTTTTAACAGTAAAATCAGAGTGATTAGTTTTTGATAGTTCAAGAATTCTTTGATTTGCGATAGTTTGATCACTGCTGGCACCCGATCTGTCCTGTTTTATCTGTGCTTCCATTATCTACTCAAATTAATACAGTCAGAAAGACTGCCCTAATACAATTTTTTTAAAATAAAAGGTGATCCACTTTAGTTAACTGGCTTATACTTTCTTAATTTTATAAGAAATCAAATATTAACCTGACAATCACCAATCCTGAGAAACTGCTTGTTTGTCGTGTATACTAAGGTGTCATTCAGAATAATTTAACGTCCTAATAACAGTTCCCAAACTGTTGGACATGTTCCAAAACTGTTGGACATGTTCCAAAACTGTTGGACATGTTCCCAAACTGTTAGACATGTTCCCAAACTGTTAGACATGTTCCCAAACTGTTAGACATGTTCCCAAACTGTTAGACATGTTCCCAAACTGTTAGACATGTTCCCAAACTGTTAGACATGTTCCCAAACTGTTAGACATGTTCCCAAACTGTTGGACATGTTCCCAAACTGTTGGACATGTTCCCAAACTTTTGAAGATATCCCCAAATTGTTGTAAATGTTCGCCAGCTGTTAGACATGTTCCCAAACTGTTAGACATGTTCCTAAACTGTTAGACATGTTCCTGAACTGTTGTACGTGTTCCCAAACTGTTAGACATGTCCCCAAACTGTTAGACATGCTCTCCAACTGTTGGACATGTTCCCAAACTGCTGATAGACATGTTCCCAAACTGTTAGACATGTTCCCAAACTGTTAGACATGTTCCCAAACTGTTAGACATGTTCCCAAACTGTTGGACATGTTCCCAAACTTTTGAAGATATCCCCAAATTGTTGTAAATGTTCGCCAGCTGTTAGACATGTTCCCAAACTGTTAGACATGTTCCTAAACTGTTAGACATGTTCCTGAACTGTTGTACGTGTTCCCAAACTGTTAGACATGTCCCCAAACTGTTAGACATGCTCTCCAACTGTTGGACATGTTCCCAAACTGCTGTTAGACATGTTCCCAAACTGTTGGAAATGTCCTCTCACTCATAAAGATGTCTTTGGTTCTGTTGATAGTTCTCCCCATTGGTAAAGATGCTCCTTAAGTGCCCATTGGACAAGTCATTAGACAAGTTCACGTTATTCAGCAGCTCTTTTCCTGGCAAGACCACCAGTATTGTCAAATAAAAGACTAAACGCGGAGAAAACAGTTTGAAAATTGAAAAAGAAACGAATGGAGCGTTTCGCTCTCTGCTTTGAGCCGTCTATTGTTTTACTCCAGATGACGCTTTGCATCCAAATTTACCCAACTCAGCCAGACTTTTTTAGTTTTCATACCCTGTTTTAAACAAAATTATGCGCTGGGTGCGCGGCTCAGGCAGTCGCGGTCTCGCGGTAGAGACTGCACAGCCGGTCGCACTCGTCCAGAGCTTCGCTCATGTCGCCCTCGGTGATGCCCTCCTGCTGGTACAGGTGGAAGAAGGCCCTCCCGCTGGCAAACAGTTTGCGCACCTGGGTAGCTTGCTGCTCAACCAGGTTAGCTGTGGAGCTCGAGTTGACAAAGAAAGCCGCCGAGACGGTCTCGCCGCGCGGCGGAATGTCGCAGACGCCGGTTGAGAAGGCGTGAGTCAGCCAATTGGGAAAGACGGCCTCGCGACGCGCCGAAGGTCGGTGAGCGCTGAGTCCAGCGCCTGGATTGGCACCCGGCCGCGGAAGATGCCGGCCGCTGAGAGGATGCGGCCCGCCGAGGGGTCGCAGGCCGCCAGCTGCGCCTCCGGGCTCAGCATCCGAGCAGAGAGCTCACGGACCGAGTTGCCGTGCGTGGAGCCCCAGCCCAGCGAGGACAACAGGAAGTGCAGCCTGCGGAAACGAGTCCGACACTGTTAATCAGCCTTTGAGCACCTTGAAAGCACCTTAATCTTTAGTAACCTGTAGAATTTCAGCTTTCGATGTCTAATATATTCAATACTTAGATTAGCGAGAGACGAACGCGGAGATAATTTCTTTATTGGAGCTAAGTGAAACTTCGAGCGTAAAACCGAGGGGGAGAAGAGCTGACGAAGCGTACAAGCGTGGATTCAGAAACCCATCCTTACCTTTAAGGAGTTCGAATTACACCTATACAATCTTAACTACAATGCCAGCCAATGCTAATATTGAGTCTCCATTCTGAACTCAAATTTCTCTCAAACGAGTTCTCACCTGGGCAGGGGCACCAGCGCGCTGGCCAGTTTGCCCGGACTGAGGTTTAGCTGTCCAGGAAACCGGACGCAGGCAGTCAGGCCCAGCATCATGTTGGCCGCTGTCCGGTTCACGTCTTCAATGTCCGGCTTTGGACGTTCGCTGGCCGCGCGCAGGCCGGCCAAGTCCCAGCAGTAGGTGATCTCGGCACTGCTGGCCAGGTGCGGCGCGCACAGGGTGGCGTTGTAAGCCTCGATGATGGCCGGCTGGCCGGGGAACAGGCTGAAGGTGTGCACAGGGACGCCGGACAGTCCCTGCTGGAGCAGGCGGCTGGTCAGGCCGGAGCCGGTGCCGCCGCCCAGGCTGTGGACGATGTGAACCGCGCGGACTCGATCGCTCAGCTCGAGCTGTCGCTGAACGGAGGTCAGAATTGACTCGGCCATCGCCTTGGCTCCGGGTGAGTCGTAGCCGCGCCCGTATGTGCTGGCGGCCTCCCCGGTGCCTTCAATGAGGCTGTCCGGCCGGAACAGGCCGGTGCAGGAGCTGGCGGACAGGGCGGCCACGCTGGTGGAGTCCAGATCGGCGAACACAGCTCTGGGCGAGTGCCGGCCCGACTGCGACTCCGCAAAGTTCACGCCGATCTTTTCAAGCTGCAACGGGCTGGAGCCAACAAACTGGCCCTGACAGTCCAGGCCGTGCTCGTCGGCCAGGCTCTCCAGTACTTGAGCCCGACGCAGACGCCGCACTGACCAATGTGGATGGTGATAATCTCCTGCATGCCGGCTTTGGTTAAGCTGTCAGTGTTACCTAAGTCAGTAGTCTAGCGGTGCGGTGAGGCCTTGAGCGAGCTTGGTTGATCGCTGCACTGCTGCTGCGCTCTCAGCTTGGCTGACTGAATAAGCCTGGCCAAGCCAAGCAAAAGCCATAGACTATACAGCATACAGCAACCAGATCCCGACATAGGGAAGCCTAGCCACAGACTTAAGCCAGTTACTCGCTTTCCTTTTTATATTTTATAATTTTGCTAAACTTGAGCACACACATTCACGCAGTTTATACGTACTCAGGGGCACACAAACAGGGTTTCCAGCGTTCCTGACTTTTCTATTCGCAAGGCATGTACACTCTCTGTGTTATAAAGGGGTTGGCCCTAATGGGCGTGAATTGCATACATACCAATTGCTGTGTTGAACATCTCGCACAAAAAGGTATTTTTCTTCAGTGCTTGTCAGTTTCTAGGAATAGATTTAGAAAATCTGTTTCTAGGAATCAGAAAGTCTGTTTCTAGGAATCAGAAAGGCTGTTTCAAGGAATCAGAAAGTCTGTTTTTAGGAATCAGAAAATCTGTTTCTAGGAATCAGAAAGACTGTTTCTAGGAATCAGAAAGTCTGTTTCTAGGAATCCTAAAGTCTGTTTCTAGGAATCAGAAAGTCTGTTTCTAGGAATCAGAAAGACTGTTTCTAGGAATCAGAAAGTCTGTTTTTAGGAATCAGAAAGTCTGTTTCTAGGAATCAGAAAGGCTGTTTCTAGGAATTAGAAAGTCTGTTTTTAGGAATCAGAAAGACTGTTTCTAGGAATCAGAAAGGCTGTTTCTAGGAATTAGAAAGTCTGTTTCTAGGAATTAGAAAGTCTGTTTTTAGGTTGTTTCTGTTTTTTAGTTTGTATAAAATTTTGCAGCAATTTTACCCTTTGAATATATTTTTTCTTCAGAACTGTTAGAAGTTTGGTCGGTATTTATTGCTAACAGTAGTTCCTTTGCTTTCTGGCACAGAAAATTACCAGAGGCTACTTGCAAAGCACCGTCATTCGTCTATTCAGCCTTTCCTCACAACCAGTTAAAAAGTATCAAAGGCTTGATATTACAGTGGGCTACTAGAGGTCTCTGCTCTGCTATATTGCTGCTACCGCCGTGGCCTGAGTACTCTGCTCAGCCTCCATTGTCAAAAGAGCGAGAGAGACTCAGGCAAAGCAGCGAGACCAGCGCCATCGCCGCTCGCCTCCTTTTGATATCTAAGCTCTTCCTTTGGCTCAAGACTAAGTTTTCAAAGCTTTGCACGAGAGGGGGAGAGAGAGAATTTCTGACAGGTAGAAGCGGGGCAACTTAAAAAATGAGCATTTAGAGCTTGGCTGGCCATCTCGTCGCTAAACTAGTCTGTAAATTAGAGCCCCAACTCTCGCATTAAGAACCGGCGGCCTCTCAAACAAAATTTGAACTCTCAGAACAACCGAAATCAGCAAAATGGCGTCCAGAGTCAGCGAGCTGCGCCTGCGACTGGACTCCGAGCCAGCGGACGAAGTCGATCAGGATGAGCCGGACGACAGCGGCTGCTTGGAGTTCCCGCAGCAGCAGCCGCCGACGCCACCGCCTCCGCCGAGGCCAACCAGAGCGGAGCAGCAGCCGCCGCCGCCAGCGCAGTCGCAGTCTGCAACAAAGAAACCTGACGCACCAACGGCTGAGCTGTCGTTTCAGGAACAGCTGCGCCGCATTGCTTTCGGCGGCAGCCGGCAGAAGCGGCCAACTGCCAGCGGCGGCTCGATCGAAAAGCTGCCGGCGGCGGCGGCGGCTGCAGCGCCAGTCGAGAAGGCGACAGGCAAAGCTTCAGTTGCGTCGTCGGCGATTGGCGACGAAGATCAGCGACAGCCGTCAACGCTTGACCTGATCGCCAGAGTGCGGAGCAGCTTGACGACTTATCAGGTACCTGCTGATGCTGTCTCACCGTTCTTTGTAGCCATCCAATCCGCATAATATAGGCCTGGAAGCCGATACCGTTTCATAGAAACGTACTCTATTTCCTGGAAAACTATTCCTTTTCCAGGAAAACTATTCCATTTCTTGGAAACCTGATTAATTTCCTAGTAATCTATTCCATTTTCTAGAAATTAATTTAGGAACCTATTCCATTTCCTGGAAACCTGTTCCATTTCCTGGAAACCTATTCCATTTCCTGGAAACGTATTCCATTTCCTGGAAACGTATTCCATTTCCTGGAAACCTATTCCATTTCCTGGAAACCTATTCCATTTCCTGGAAACCTATTCCATTTCCTGAAAACCTATTCCATTTCCTGGAAACCTATTCCATTTCCTGGAAACCTATTCCATTTCCTGGAAACCTATTCCATTTCCTGGAAACCTATTCCATTTCCTGGAAACCTATTCCATTTCCTGGAAACCTATTCCATTTCCTGGAAACCTATTCCATTTCCTGGAAACCTATTCCATTTCCAGGAAACCTATTCCATTTCCTGGAAACCTATTCCATTTCCTGGAAACCTATTCCATTTCCTGGAAACCTATTCCATTTCCTGAAAACCTATTCCATTTCCTGGAAACCTATTCCATTTCCTGGAAACCTATTCCATTTCCTGGAAACCTATTCTATTTCCTGGAAACCTATTCCATTTCCTGGAAACCTATTCCATTTCCTGGAAACCTATTCCATTTCCTGGAAACCTATTCCATTTCCTGGAAACCCATTCCATTTCCTGGAAACCCATTCCATTTCCTGGAAACCCATTCCATTTCCTGGAAACCTATTCCATTTCCTGGAAACCTATTCTTGTTTCCAGGAAATCTATTCTCTTTCCGGAAAACCTATTCTGTTTCCTGGAAACCTTTCATATTTCCTCGAAAGCGATCGAAATCTACTCTCCTACCCGAAAAGCTTTACTCTACTTCAAGGAAACCTTCTCCACAGTTTTCTGGAGCAAAAGCACGGCGGAGATTGCATTTTTTCCTTTTTTGCTTACGCAAAGATTTTACAACTTTTTGAGGACTTTTTTGACTCCTATAGAATCAAAACTTTACGGATAATAGAAATGTATATTATTCGAGCATCTATTGTTAACAGATCTATAAATCGAAATAACAGGCTTAAAATAGCCACTGCCGCAAATAAGATCCCTGTCCGCTCCGCAGACTGCAGCACCTCCGCCACCAGCCGCTGTCGAGAATGACGTGGATGACTACAATCGCTACTATTACCGAGAGGCGGCGGCCTCCGCCCCGGTGCCCGCTTATCCTGCAGACGACGCCGCCTACGATTATCGCGGCGGGGACGGCAGCAACGGCTTCAATGATGAGGCAGTCCTCAGAGACGGCGGAATCTTCTTCGAGGACGATCCGTGCTACGATCCGGGCGTCGGATCCCAGGACGACTTCGATGATGTCGGCTTGCAGCGCCGGCAGCAGCAGCCGGGCTCCATGCTGCGGGAGGTCCGGGCCCGCTGGGCGGCACAGCGCGAGGAAGAGGTCGAACGGCTCAAGGAGATGTCGAACCAGCGGCAGCTGGAGACTCAACTGAGAGAGGAGTGCCGACAACTCAATGAAAATGTGAGCACCTAGTGAGACCGGGAGTGAGGGGTAGCTTTAAAAATGAGTTCACACTAATCAAGCGACATGGATAAGAGATCAGTTCCAGCTGGGTCACGCGCTGCAGGTTCTCAATACTCAAGTTTTAATAGTTAACATGTATGCCGAGTCCAATGTCATAATTCTATACCTTGATCCCAATCCCGATTCCAATCCCAATTCCAGTACTGATCCTAAATCCTAAATCCCAATGTCAGTTCTGATCCCAAATCCCGATCTCAGTTCTGATCCCTAATCCCAAATCCCAATCTCAGTACTGATCCCAAATCCCATTTCCAGCTGTACGAGAAGCAGCGAGAGGTGCAGGCCATGGCCGACCAGCTCGACTTGCTGAGGCGTCTAAACGAGCAAACCAAGAGCGACCTTATGGCTGCCGTGGAGAAAGGCGACTTTCAGGTAGGGTCTGAGTCTGCTTGGGCTTTTATATATGCAGCTTTGAGGGCTTTGATTTTACGAGCAAAAGCAGGCAGTAGCCACCATTCGAAATCCCAGGTTCAAAGGTTCACAAGATCAAAGTGTCACAAGATCAAAGTGTCACAAGATCAAAGTGTCACAAGATCAAAGTGTCACAAGATCAAAGTGTCACAAGATCAAAGTGTCACAAGATCAAAGTGTCACAAGATCAAAGTGTCACAAGATCAAAGTGTCACAAGATCAAAGTGTCACAAGATCCAAGTGTCACAAGATCCACGTGTCACAAGATCCAAGTGTCACAAGATCAAAGTGTCACAAGATCAAAGTGTCACAAGATCAAAGTGTCACAAGATTTCACAAGATCAATTTTTCAAAGCCGCGCAACGAAAATCCGCCAAATTCTTTATTTCAGGCGAGCGAGCTGAAGCTGGTGATGGAGGAGGACCGGCAGGTGCTCGAGGCCACCCGCCGGGAGAACCTGGAGCTCAAATCCAAGATGGAATGCGACGAGCTGGAGATGCGCGGCCTGGAGGGCCGCCTGGCCGGCCTGGAGCGGCAGCTGCAGTCGATGCAGTCGGAGAACGGTCGCCTCGCCCAGCAGATGCGGGAGACGTCGCTCAGCGTCCAGGCCGGCGCGATGGAGCGTCAGGAGGCTGGACGGTTGGGACAGCAGCTGGTGGCGCTGGAGACCGAGCTGATGCGGCTCCGCAGGGAGGTGGCCAATCAGCATCTGGTCGGCAGTCAGCAGGCAGCGGCCGTCGCTGCCGCCGCCGTCAATGTCGCCGCGCCCACGAAGCTGCCGACGACCACGGCGACCGCATCGACAATGACGACGCCAAGAGTGGCCGCGGTTGAGCAGCCAGCATGCAGAACCACTGCGGGGCCGAGCAGGCTGCAGCGGGCGCTAGAGGTTTGAGAATGTGTTGAATTTCTGTTTTAATAACTTGCTGGGGAACTTTTCTGACCCTGTCTAACAGTTACAGATACTGTCTAACAGTTGCCTATCCTGTCTAACAGTTACAGATACTGTCTAACAGTTACAGATCCTGTCTAACAGTTGCCGATTCTGTCTAACAGTTACAGATACTGTCTAACAGTTGCCGATTCTGTCTAACAGTTGCCGATTCTGTCTAACAGTGTTAAGATACTGTCTAACATGTCTTACACATTTTGATTTTCTGTAACAGGTTCAAGTCCTATTTATCTAACATTTTTTAACAATGCTACTATTTGGCAGCTAATTTAAGTTGAATCTTATTAAAAACATATTACTAATTGTTTAAAATAATGTCGGAGCTACGCAATTTTAGATGAGCATTACCGGAACCTCGGCGAAGCCATCGACTGCTGCCTATGAACCGGCGCCCCCTGCGACACAGCCACCGCCGCCACCGCCGCGTCAGAAGCAGCAGCCGCAGCCCACAACGCCGCCTCCGGCGCCCCGGCTGCAGCGCAGCGCCGAGGACGAGCAAATCTCCGACAGGGTGCGCGGCTTCCTGACGCGGATGCAGACGCCGCCAGCAACGCCAAAACCGCAGCAGCAGCAGCAGCAACAGCAGCCGATGTCGGAGTCCCGCCGGCGGCAACTGCGGCCGGTGCCAATTCAGCGGCTTCAGCAATTGCAGCAGCAGAAGCAGCAGCAGCAGCAGACACAACAGTCGGTTTTTCAAAGTCGACAACAGCCGCAGATTCGCCGACCAATTCGAACCGGAAGTTTTGGAGCCGGCGGCAGTGGCGGCAGCATTGTCGAACGACTTCGGGCCGAATTTCGCGACGCTCATTCGTCGGAAATTAAGCGACTCGCCGCCGCGTCGACAGCTGCGTCGCCGTCGGTGCCGGCGATGGCTTCGTCAACCGCGGCGCCACAAAATCCGCAGCTCTCGTGGCGGCCGCCGGCAGCTCAGCAGCTGCAGCAGCCAAGGCGCAGCGCAGCCTCGTCCATGACGAACATCCTGCAAGGTCTCGAGGCCATGAACTCGTTCCGCAGCGGCGCCGGCGCTGCCGTCGGGAGCGCGACATCGAGCGCCGTCCCCAGACTGTCTCTGGAGTCGGGGGCTGGCGGCGAGACTGGGAGGTGAGGCCGCTGCGTTAGCCAGCCATCTGTCACTCTAATAATCTGTCCCTCTGATATCTGTCACCTGTCACTCAGGTAATCTGTCACTCCAATGATCTTTCACTCTAGTATTCTGTCACTCCAATGATCCGTCACTCCAATGATCTGTCACTCCAATGATCTGTCACTCTAATGATCTGTCACTCCAATGATCTGTCACTCCAATGATCTGTCACTCCAATGATCTGTCACTCCAATGATCTGTCACTCTAATGATCTGTCACTCCAATGATCTGTCACTCCAATGATCTGTCACTCCAATGATCTGTCACTCCAATGATCTGTCACTCTAATGATCTGTCACTCCAATGATCTGTCACTCCAATGATCTGTCACTCTAATGATCTGTCACTCCAATGATCTGTCACTCCAATGATCTGTCACTCCAATGATCTGTCACTCCAATGATCTGTCACTCCAATGATCTGTCACTCCAATGATCTGTCACTCCAATGATCTGTCACTCTAATGATCTGTCACTCCAATGATCTGTCACTCCAATGATCTGTCACTCCAATGATCTGTCACTCCAATGATCTGTCACTCTAATGATCTGTCACTCCAATGATCTGTCACTCCAATGATCTGTCACTCCAATGATCTGTCACTCCAATGATCTGTCACTCCAATGATCCGTCACTCCAATGATCTGTCACTCCAATGATCTGTCACTCTAATGATCTGTCACTCCAATGATCTGTCACTCCAATGATCTGTCACTCCAATGATCTGTCACTCCAATGATCTGTCACTCTAATGATCTGTCACTCCAATGATCTGTCACTCCAATGATCTGTCACTCTAATGATCTGTCACTCCAATGATCTGTCACTCCAATGATCTGTCACTCCAATGATCTGTCACTCCAATGATCTGTCACTCCAATGATCTGTCACTCTAATGATCTGTCACTCCAATGATATGTCACTGCTCGCAGAAGTGACACCCGCTGGAATCATCTTCGCGACTACGCCGAGGCTCGGGAGCTGACCGCCAGCGCTAGAAAGTACGCCGACTCGTTGGTGACGAAGTACCTGAGCCAGCAGGGGGCCAGCTGACCTTCATTGTTCCTTCATCGGTGGATACGAATAATTAGGCGCAGGGGTTACAAAGGTTAGAAATCTTCAGAGACAGTCTTCTCGTAGCAAAAAGTTTTTATCTATCGAATTTCGAAAATAAACTTGATAAAAATTAAGTTCGCTTTAATTTTTTTCGTCATTCACGCGCAGAACATTCTACTGTAGCCAGTAGTAGCTTTGAAACAAGTCCGCTGGGTCGGAGCTTGTCCGGGAATGGGGGCACCGTCTTCTAGATAGCTGTCATGTGCATTCACGCGTTACAGTTGTGCACCGCTTAGTAAGCACCTGTGGTGCTGTTCACTTTCATACTTTACTCTCGCGAACTTCGTTTTTTATAGTTCATGTTATTGACGTTTTTCAGCAACCAAATATAGTTCATAAAGGTTAAGATTGATTTAATATTTTGGCGTATACATGTATTTCTCTGTCAGACTCCTAAGCATCACTCTGTATGTATGTCTCACTTGGTCACTCTGTAAGACTCTCTCAGTCACTCTGTATGACTCTCTCAGTCACTCTGTATGACTCTCTCAGTCACTCTGTATGACTCTCTCAGTCACTCTGTAAGACTCATTTGGTTACTCTGTATGACTCTCTCAGTCACTCTGTATGACTCTCTCAGTCACTCTGTATGGCTCTCTCAGTCACTCTGTATGACTCTCTCAGTCACTCTGTATGGCTCTCTCAGTCACTCTGTATGACTCTCTCAGTCACTCTGTATGGCTCTCTCAGTCACTCTCAGTCACTCTGTATGACTCTCTCAGTCACTCTGTAAGACTCATTTGGTTACTCTGTATGACTCTCTCAGTCACTCTGTATGACTCTCTCAGTCACTCTGTATGACTCTCTCAGTCACTCTGTATGACTCTCTCAGTCACTCTGTATGACTCTCTCAGTCACTCTGTATGACTCTCTCAGTCACTCTGTATGACTCTCTCAGTCACTCTGTATGACTCTCTCAGTCACTCTGTATGACTCTCTCAGTCACTCTGTATGACTCTCTCAGTCACTCTGTAAGACTCATTTGGTTACTCTGTATGACTCTCTCAGTCACTCTGTATGACTCTCTCAGTCACTCTGTATGACTCTCTCAGTCACTCTGTAAGACTCACTTGGTCACTCTGTATGACTCTCTGAGTCACACAGTTTCACTCTCTCAGTCACTCTGTATGACTCCTCAGTCACTCTCAGTCACTCTGTATGACTCTCTCAGTTACTCTGAATGACTCTCTCAGTCACTCTGTAAGACTCACTTGGTCACTCTGCATGAGTCTCTCAGTCACTCTGCATGAGTCTCTCAGTCACTCTGTATGACTCTCTCAGTCACTCTGTAAGACTCACTTGGTCACTCTCTATGACTCTCTCAGTCACTCTGCTTCACTCTCTCAGTCACACTGTTTCACTCTCTCAGTCACTCTGCATGACTCACTTGGTCACTCTGTATGACTCTCTCAGTCACTCTGCATGACTCACTTGGTCACTCTGTATGACTCTCTCAGTCACTCTGCATGACTCACTTGGTCACTCTGTATGACTCTCTCAGTCACTCTGCATGACTCTCTCAGTCACTCTGCTTCACTCTCTCAGTCACACTGTTTCACTCTCTCAGTCACTCTGCATGACTCACTTGGTCACTCTCTATGAATCTCTCAGTCACTCTGCTTCACTCTCTCAGTCACACTGTTTCACTCTCTCAGTCACTCTGCATGACTCACTTGGTCACTCTCTATGAATCTCTCAGTCACTCTGCTTCACTCTCTCAATCACTCTGTTTCACTCTCTCAGTCACTCTGTTTCACTCCCTTGAGTCACTCTGTTTGATACTCAACTCGAAAAATATCAGATGAAACTGTTCTGATTCGATGAAAAGTCAAACAAACAGCGACACTTGTTGAGCAGCAGGCCCACAGTGTTCTCAATGAAGATTGCAATACGAAAGGCAAGAAGTGTTGGAGACCAGCAGAGCAGGCCAGGGGACAATTCTGATCCCATCTCAGCACCGAGAGCAACAGAGATCATATGGGCAGAATGAACTGCAGCTGGCTCTAAATTAGGCATCAGATCAAAAACGCTCAGGGCAGGCTCTGTCTCTCTCTCTCTCTCTCTCTCTCTTTCTCCACTATTAGAAAAAACTCAGAGCAATACGATTGTCTAATCTGCAATACTTCTGCAGCCGGTCCAATTCTAAAAAATGTAAGCTGCAATTTGCGTCGCTTTTGGATCGATGGAGAGGGTCCAGCATCCCGTGGCTCTGGACAGAGGGGCGGAAACCGGGGCGGGCGATGGCTGGGGTTGGAAGGGGGATAGAGATGCAGCAGTCAGTCCGCGGCTAAGCGTATTAAAGCAGCGATTTCTACCTGAGACCTAGGCAACAAGAGTTGTCTGAAGCAGAGGAACATGTCCGAGCTGGTGTGGATCGCCCACCTGACCCTTGCGGTGGTTTTCATCGCACTGCTGGTGGCCTCGTTCGCCAAGTTTCACTGGAAGCGCCGGCAGCAGAGGAAACGCCAGGAGGACAGCAAACTGGCCAGGGCGCTGCACAGGCAGATTCTGCTCAAACGGATGGCCCAGGCCGGAAGCGCCTTCGCCGCGGGCGCGCGGCTGCAGCAGCAGCAGAGGCAGCAGGCGCCAGTTCGCCTCGGTGCCATAGTGGAAGAGATGGACCGCGACTGTTCCAACTTTGGCGGCGCCGGGCCGAGCGGCTTCCAGGCCCAGCGAAGTCCGGAGCGGTTGAAACCGGCCGGACTCAACCTGGTGCTGTCCAACTTCAGGCGGGCAGGTGGGCACGGAAACGGATGAAGCTTAGACTGCACCGCGTGTGAGTTTTTCTGCAGTGTAAACTACCGACTACCTAGTGTAGAATACCAAATACTAGGGTAAACTACCGACTAGCTAGTGTAGAATACCAAATACTAGGGTAAACTACCAACTAGCTAGTGTATAATACCAAATACTAGGGTAAACTACCGACTAGCTAATGTAAAATACCAAATACTAGGGTAAACTACCGACTAGCTAGTGTATAATACCAAATACTAGGGTAAACTACCGACTAGCTAATGTAAAATACCAAATACTAGGGTAAACTACCGACTAGCTAGTGTAGAATACCAAATACTAGGGTAAACTACCGACTAGCTAGTGTAGAATACCAAATACTAGGGTAAACTACCGATTAGCTAGTGTAGAATACCAAATACTAGGGTAAACTACCGATTAGCTAGTGTAGAATACCAAATACTAGGGTAGACTACCGATTAGGGATGCCTACTTCGATGACGGTAGTAAATAGCTTTTAGACAATAAAATACATTTGCGTACTACTTAAGATGTGTACATCCTGGCTATTGGAATCAGTCGTGCCGCAGATTGTGGATAAATTACACTTGATATTAAGACACTCATATCTAATATTTTTAAAGCAGTCTACTTGAATATTTACAACATCTTTTGCGCGCATATTCCAATATTTAAGGCAAAGCTTTATTGAACTTTTGAAGCTATTTAAAACTATCATTAGAATAGAGCTAGTATATTGCTGGGCACGCCTACTTTTCTATCTATACTCTGTCGATAGGAAGATATTCATTGATATCCATATAGAAAATGTCAATTTATCTTACTCTGGGATACCTGCCAACTCCAACATGTACTGCCTAGATGTCTTCCCTCTCAGATCCTGTTTCCTGACTTTGGCGGCAAGTTTTACTATACTGCTACTGTAATCCATTCTTCTCTTTGTCTCCGTTTGCTGTGATGTTGTACTATCTGTATGCTTTGAGACCTCTCCATTTTTGCTGTATTTTTGCAATTAATGATAAATATAAATGCTTACGTACCAAGCAGACATTTAAAAGCGAGTAATTCTGATGTTATTCGATAGTAATTTAGCAATTTAGTAATTTAGTAGTTTGATAGTAATGCGGCTTTGTTCTGCGCATATGAAGTGTCCTGCCAACTGGGGTCTTGCAGACAGTGCAACAGGTCGCTTGGACAGGTCAGGCCAGAGTCTATCGAATGAGCCAAGATCTATTGGCCATTGTCTACATGTATGTTCCTTGCTTCAATGTCTATTTATGGTCTACAACCTGTGCTCTATGGTCCAGGGTCTATAGGCTACGGTCTATATGTTCCCCCACCGGTTCAAGGTCCATGAGCTACGGTCTATGTTCCATGGTTCAAGGTCTATAAGCTACGGTCTATGTTCCATGGTTCAAGGTCTATAAGCTACGGTCTATGGTCCTTGGTCCAAGGTCTATAAGCTACGGCCTGTGTTTCATGGTTCAAGGTCCATGAGCTACGGCCTGTTTTCCATGGTTCAAGTTCCATGAGCTACGGCCTGTTTTCCATGGTTTAAGGTCCATGAGCTACGGCCTGTTTTCCATGGTTCAAGGTCCATGAGCTATGGCCTGTGTTCCATGGTTCAAGGTCCATGAGCTACGGCCTGTGTTCCATGGTTCAAGGTCCATAAGATAGGGTCTGTGTTCCAAGGTTTAAGGTCCATGAGCTACGGCCTGTTTTCCATGGTTCAAGTTCCATGAGCTACGGCCTGTGTTCCATGGTTTAAGGTCCATGAGCTACGGCCTGTGTTCCATGGTTCAAGGTCCATGAGCTACGGCCTGTGTTCCATGGTTTAAGGTCCATGAGCTAGGGTTTGTGTTCCATGGTTCAAGGTCCATGAGCTACGGCCTGTGTTCCATGGTTCAAGGTCCATGAGCTAGGGTCTGTGTTCCATGGTTCAAGGTCCATGAGCTACGGCCTGTGTTCCATGGTTCAAGGTCCATGAGCTACGGCCTGTGTTCCATGGTTCAAGGTCCATGAGCTACGGTCTCTGTTCCATGGTCTATGGCCCACTGGACTCTGTCTATGTTCCTTAGTCCATAGTCCATGGTCTGTGATCTACCGGTCAATGATGAAATGTGTTGGTCTGTCGTCTATGGTAAGTGATCTGTGCACATGATATGAGTATTAGCCTCGTACATGGCTCATGGTCGATGATAATAGTTAAAAATCCAGATAATCACAATTAAGTCGAAACTGAGATTAGGATGCAAATTGCAAAGCCAGTCTTTCATAAATATCGCTACAGTGTGTTCTATAAGGCTAAATGGACGCGCCAAGCTTATGGAAGGGACCGTTGACAGTGCAAGGCCTGCAATCTTTGGGTTGGGAGGCTTATTGACTGAGACAGAGAGAATATACAAACACAAGCAGGCACGCGCAGGGTGAAGGAAGTACTAGGTAAAAGAAGGCATTGGCTAAGATCTAAACAAGCAAGACATCGCCGAGTGTCTCTGGCATCTAAGTAGCGTTAGATCCAAGCTAAGTAAGCGGCAACAAGGCAGAGGGCAGCCTCTGCAACGTCGGAATCACGGCTCCCATGGCTGTGTTTGCTCAGGCTTTTTACAGGTATTATTGGCCTGTCGGCTCTGTCAGCTGAAATAAAATCTGAAGCCCTTTCGGCGTCAAGAATCCGAGGCGAAACATGGCTTTTTTTATGCGCAAAGTTCTCTACTAATAGTACTGCCGAAAAATCATTATGTTTCAAGCATTGAACAAACCGATTAAGATAGTCATGAAGAAGGTCCTGAAGAGGCAAGACAAAACTACGCTCGTAAATATAATAAATGGTTGGATAAAAATAGTCAAACAATTTTTTCTGCCAAAACAATTGCATTAACGAAAAGTTTGAAATTGTTTAAACAAAGCAATTCATGTCAGAGGCAGGTACAGCATCGGCGGGGTTGCGATTCCGTCGCATGGGACTCAGTTTTTGACGAATCAGGGGTCGACAGCTCAGATGAGGTTGAGCCGGGAGAGTTTGATTCAGTTGGGTCAAGCAGCTCAAACAGCATAATGGGCGCATTGTGCGTGAGAACCAGAAGGTCCCGCCCGGCCTCACCGATCAGGCAGAAGCCAACGGGGTCTGACTCAAACAGGTAGTTAGCAACGCGACAACCGTCTGATATACGGTACACCTGAGCAAGATCGGGCAATGAGGTGCAAAACTGTGAAGATCCGAACTCTACACCAGTATCCGGAATTATAAGTAGTAAAAACTACAAATTTACTAAATCTCACTTGCAAGCCTCGAGGTGGAATAACTGCGAACATGTCCGAATTGTTCATGGATTCGTCATCGAATACGGCGAACTCCACCTCGTAGGCGGGAAAGTACACCTGGCCAACAAGCAGGCTGCAGTCTGGGGTGGCCTGTAGTCTGACAAAGTAGTGGCCTGTAGTCTGACAAAGTACAAGTCCTCGTCCTGGCTGAGACAGCGGATCACTTCGCCTTTCATGTAGTCCACAATCTGAAGCTTGTAGTTGACCAGGTGCTGGTTGTCGTGGAGGAAGGCCACTGCGGGTCCCATGTCGAACACTTTGCCGATGGAGTGCTGGAACTGCATCTCGCTGGTCGGATTTCCTTTCTCCACGTCGCTGTAGTCGAGGCGCACAACCGCGCCGAGCCAAATCGGAGGAACTCCGACGCCGACGCGAATCTCCTCGGACGCTTTGAGGTGTTGGCTGAAGGCCAGGTTGAGCGTGCACTTCTCTGGCAGGAACTGAATGTCGACGAGGTCGTTTCTTTTTGACATCCGCTTGTTAATGAAGTCCGCTATCATTTCTTGTCGGTTTTGACTTGTAAAGTCCTGCCGCGTTTCCAAATTTCCATCCTCTGCTTCATCGGCACGACTGGTAGCTTCAGATGGAAATATTATGTGGTTAAATTTTTTCATGAAGCTTTTTGATAGTACTTTGTCAAAAGAGTCAGTACTTAGTCCAAATTGGTCGCTCAAATCGGAAAGATTGTACCTGCACCCTCTGAGAGTTGTGAGTCTGATGACTGATAAATAGCTCTCTTTAATGTCCTGCAGTGTAAGCCTAATTGTAATTAGCAACTTCTTCGCTTCGTTTATAAAGACAATGTCTAGTATGTTGTCTTCAGACAAAATCGGCGATTGAAGGAACTTGGTATTCATCATATTAGCTTTTGCTGTCGTCTGAAGGGCGCAGCGTTGCTGTTCCCTTGTGGGATCCTCATTGGGATGCTCTGAAGCAACAGTAAATCGAACTCCAAATACATCTTTGCTCTCATTCTTAGACTTCGGTTGTTCGTCATTGGCACCGAATAACGACTCAATCAGATCAGAATCGCGTATAACAATCGTCGTGACCTCTCTTTGTCCGGGTCGGCAACGAACTTCAATTTGGGGCTTAGTGGAAAGGACGCACTTTTCTTCATCTTGATCAAGCGTATTCGAAGACTTTTCGCGAATGTTTATACTAATTGTCTCCTTACCTATGATATCGACTTCGTATTTGTTAGTTAGCGATACAGCGCAACGTGCTTGCCTTCTCTGGGTAAATTTTGGAAGCATGACGGCAGACTCCTCTCTAATTGACGCATCGTGAAATGACTTAGTGTTGTACACCTTAGCCATGATGTACATTCGCTCGTCAGTGTCACCGGCCGACTCATCGGGAAAATGGCAGATGGTAAAAAAATCGGTACCCCTTGGCTGACCGGATAAAAAACTCTCAGCCGATCCCATTCGAATGCCTCTGATGAGTTCACCTGATTCAACTGACCAAACTAGAAGCAGAAATTTAGTGCCAGAAGTAAATAGGAGCTTTTCATCTTCCGTAAATTTTGCTTGAGTTCCGTCACCAAATGCCGAAACTGCAGATTTAAACTCGCTGTTTGCCTGAGTAATCCTCAGTGGAGTCGCCTTTCGCGCTGCAACATCGAATATGACTCCCCGAATTGGTTCCTGTTGCGCGTCAGTCAATTTGGCTCGCTTTTTCAAAAGAAAGGCTAGCCTCTCTCTGGAGGCGCTTGCAAAGTTTTGCGAATATTTCACTTCGAGAACAGTATTCAAATCTATTATGTGAACAGGTTTGAGAGACCCACAAGTAGAAAAAACGACGAAAAACGTTCGCGACTCAACATCTCTATTATTAGTCTCTCCAGTGGCAGTTATCATTGCGACAATATCTCCTTTGGGGCCAAAAAGGCAAGCATTTGCTCGAATTTTTTCGGCACTTAATAGTAGATTTAAAGAGCTCGAGTTGTCCGACACAGCTTTTGCAGAGCTTGACCATGAGTCCATGCGCCACATACGTTTAAGATCAGCTTTGTCCATGGACTGGAAATTTTCAGAAAAATATAACCGAGAAGTCACTCTAGTCACCAAATTCATAACCACCAACAATGAAGACGCCTTATCATTTATCTCCAAACAGAAGCACAACAGATTGCTTTTGCCGTCGAGGTTTTGGGTGCCAATATTTGAAGTTCCACTTGTCTCTTCGTCATAAAGAGTAACGAACTTCTTCTCTCCGAGTGACAGCAGTCTAAGAGTGCTTGTTCCCATTGAGTCACTCTTTCCCTTGCAACAAAGCACATAGTCCTTTGTCACATATTCTACGTCATCAGATGACACACTCCATGATGGGTCCAGAGTCATCAGTTTCGTCACCCTGCCGTTCATGAAGTCGACTCGAACGAGATCTTGCGACTTCTGCGCCTCTTCCTCTCCAGATATCATCTTCTTCATCATCCCGTCTACGTCCAGCTTCTCCTTGATGCTGTCTGGAATCTCTCCAGCGTTGAGCGATTCCATCATGTCTCGCAGCTCTTGCGGCACATCCTTGTTGCACGCTTCGTATTCTTCGATCTCTTCTTGGATCTTCTTCCGACCCATGTTAAGGACAAGCGCCTGCATGTCGTCCTCGGTGACACCGGCATTCTTCGAGCGCATCGATAGCACGTGCATTACGCAGTCGCCTGGGATGTATCCAGTCGACATGTACTTCATGCTGAGGAACAGGTTGTAGTCGGAGCTGAACCGTTTGATCTCATTTCCCTCGATGTCGTACCAGGTGACTTCGTTGTTGATGAGTGAGAAGGACACCAGCTGACCGTTGGGCATGACCAGTCCCATTCCGAGTCCGAGATCAAAGCTGGAGTAGAGAACTCCAGACCCGGAGTCGAAGCACTGCACCTTCGGGATGAGGCAGCAGTTGCTGAGAGCCTGTTTCGACTGGCGACACTGGTTGAGCAGCAGCTTCACTCGAGGACAGTCCTTCTCGTACATGATGAGCCGACCGATGAGATCAACGCTCAGATTGACAGGGTCGTATACGAGACTCTGAGCGGAGAGTCGGATTGCATTGTACACGAGCTCGGCCTCTTTGATGTACTCGACACCGAGCTTCTGCGGGAGGTCGAGGTCTCTTAGCAGCAGGTACCGAGACGTGCCCTTCAGCTTGTTGAACATGAAGTCGTAGTCAAACACAATGTAGTCGCAGAACTCGTTCACTCGACCGGACTTGATGAGGTGCCACGGCAGCTCGTTCAGCTTTCGCAGGTTGTACTGAGCAGTGCCGTCCTCATCTTTGCGGAGCACGAATGGCTGCTCGGGAACGGCTCGGTCCTCCATTGAGAACTCGGGCAGGTTCTGGAGGGGAGCAGTGAGAACGCATTGAAGGCGGTTCAAAGAACAGATCAACTGCAGCGGTCATCACTTACGAGCTTCTTGCGCAGATAGGCTGGGTACACGAACTTCTTTCTCCTGCCGCTCCACAGACCCAAGAAGTAGTCTGCCATGATGGAGTGAATGTCCCGTCTGGTCTTTTCGTCCGACAAGAAGTACTCCTGAGCCACCTCGATGAACTGTCGGTGGTACCAGAACACTACCCGGATGTTGTCCGCCTCTCTCTCGACCAGGTAAGAGCCAATGTCGTGACGCAGTCGAGCCCAGCAGATCGGCGGGATGCGGATGAAGGGCGGCAGGTGATGCTGAAACACGTCAATGAGGACGGCGTCATCCAGACTGAGCAGATCCTCCAGCTCCGACTCTGACAGTCCGTTTCTCGATGCAGTGATGAATGCCAGGGCGTGAGAGGTCTGGAAAAGCAAATGAGCAGAAAGAGTCATTCTGACAAAGAGAGATAAGTGGCGGATAGTTGTGGGTTTTTCACACTAGCCTGGGCTACAGTAACTAACACGAAGTACTTACAAAAAGCCTGCCGTGCTTCAACTCGAGTTTCTCGAACAGCTGAAATATTGCCTGACGAACGGTGTAGCGCAGAGACGACTCATCTACCTGTTGGTAAGAGCGCCATCTCAGAACCTCGTGGTACAGCAGGTGAACATAGATTGGCAGTGAGCACTTGGAGAATGCCTGCTCGACCAGAGCCCATTGCTGCTCGTTCAGAGTGCGACCTTGTTCGCTGAGCAGAGCCGACAAAATGCTGGTGCACAGACTTGTCTCCATTGGCGTCACCTCCACGTAGAAGTCTGGGTTCGGCAGCTTCCCTTTGAATGTCTTCAGCAAGTCGAACATGTTGGGCAGAGTGGCCACAACCATCTTCACGTTGGCAGGCAATGGCGTCCGAACCCACGTCAGATGGTAGGCACCGTCAGAGCTGTCCAGCTGATCAACACTGTCAAGGAATACCAAGATTCTCCTAAACTGGCCCATGCGTTCGAGCATGGAGTAGAAGGTGTTCAAGATCTCCTTGAAGTCGTCGAGTGACTCGCACTTTTCCTGGTCGTCCTCGTTGCCGAACACAGCGAGCTGACGGCACAGATACTTGAGTGTCTGTCGAATGCTCGACGTACCGGGACTGGTGCCGAGGAATCGCAACAGCACGATGGCATCTTTGGAATCGGACTCTGGCAACCAGCTTCGCACCAGACTGGCGGCCTTGCCAAGTAGAGAGGTCTTGCCGCTGCCCGAGTCGCCGTACACCACCAGAGGCTCAGTTGTGTTGCTCGCTTGCACATAAGCTTTCACCTTGTCGATGATCTCTTGCCGACCCTGGAACTTCTTCACGTAGTTGACGCATGCAGTCGAGTGCTGCAGCACCTCCGAGTAGAGGTCGTCCGATCGGAGCCGCATGCTCTCCCGCACGGATTCGGCCACGAGGCGCTTCACATTATCGCAGTAGTCGCTGCCAAACTTTTCCAGATAGTCTTTGTGGCTACTCATGCCCACACCCTCAGCGTCATTGGTCCATTTTAGTGAGTAAGTGAAGGAATTGGATCCCTCCATTCGAGTCAGAACGTGTCTGTTCAACTCCTTGACCATCGCGTTCACAGCTTCATCAAGAACCTTTACTGCCTCGCCATCTTCGTTCACAGAGTCGGTCAGGTCGATGAACTTGAACATCTTTCCTCGAGAGAAGTCGCGCTGAGACTCCAGATCAGAGAACTCTCTCACGAATGCGAGAGCCTGAGCCAACTTTTGCGGAGGTTTTGACAATATTCCGCTGATCACCTCCATCTCGGTGACAGAGGCCGTGAACTTCTTCATTGTCGCGTGCGAGATCAAAGTCTTTTGAAGACACAACTCGGCACCTCTCTTCATGAGTCCGATGATGGAGTCTTGGACGGCTTCCCACCGCTGTCGAGCAGCTTTCAAGAGCTCCTTGTCCGCCTGGAACAATGAATTACGAGATTAGAGGTTATTAAATTTATCCTTTTGCAAACTCTGAAAAACAAGCGCTGCATTAATCGTTAAAAATCACACTTACCGCCTCTGCTAGAGTTGCAATAGGTCTCAGCACGCAGATTGGTGGCTTGTTGTTCTCATCGATCGTGTACCACTCGTGTAGACACGAGACGTCGCGTCCGTCCTCTTTCAACGCTTCCAGGATGTTGTTGAACACGTCGACCGCGACAAGGGCTGCAGGTGGCTGGTTGCCATAGCGCTGACCCAGCAGACAGATGAAGTAGGGGCCGGCAGACATGATGAGCGAGTTGTCGATCTCTTGGTAGCACATGTACGGACCCTGGTGGTCGAGCTGTACCTCGTCACCGACTCCCCATCGCATGTCGATGGTTTGAAACTCGAGTCCGAAGGAGTCACGGCAGAACTTTTTCAGCCTTGGATTGACGTGCTGCATGAGGTAGTTGCGCTCCGTTCCCATGTCCGAGAAGGTGGACGACAGGAAGATGCGCACGACGCGGCTGTTCATGATCGGCAGGTCGTCCAGACGGCCTTTCAGTACATGTCGGTACAGAATAGAGCTAGATGGTCCTTGTTTACCAACTTGTTTTTCTTTGGCCGAATGAAATGGTTTTAAAAGCCATTTTCCTTTTTTCGAAGCCTCTGAACATACAATTTCAGAACCTTTCGATGTGCGTGACGATTTACTTGTACTAGATGATGAATCTGAAGATGCACTTGTTGAAGAGCTGGTATCAGACAGCACAATGGCATCTATTGGGCTGGCTGTCTAGAGTGGGGGATTATTTTGGTAGTTATACATGTATGCACACTTTGCAGCTATATCATTTCGATATACTAACCATGTGAAGATTACTGGTTCGATTGTGTGATTGTTTAGATTGACATAATTAAATTAAGTATCTGCACAAACAATTACCTACCATGATGCGATTTCGTTCAGTACTCGTAGTATTTGGAAGTTTTCAATCGCTGTCACGCAGCAGAATTGTGCTTTAGTGTAATCCTCGGCATGGGCATACCGCCGTACCGATTTAAGATGCCATGCAACTAAGCAATCTTGAGATCGCGCGTAGAGCTACAATTAATGCACTTCAATGGTCTACTTGGTATCGAATTGACACCCTGCATCGCCGCTAGTTTAATAGGTTATATACAGTGCGAAAAAAATAAATCAACATAAATATTTTCGTGGGAAACGTCTCATTTAAAGCTTGAGAACAACAGCTTGAATGGCGCGTCAACAAACCTTTTATGTTTGAGAACGAACGCTCCAGAGCAAGGCATTTTGCTGTTTCATGGCTTGTAACTTGAAGCAACGACATACGACTTCCCACGATCCGCTCTATGGACATCGCTACGAGTTTTTCTCATTTTCGTAGCCACAGCGTTACTTTCAGAAGGAAGCGCGCAACTTGTAACGCAATACTCGTAATCATTTAACAGTGACTGAAACTGAGGTCAATGAAGTCACGAAATTTTTGCTTCCACACACACAAAGCAAGTTGCAGCACAAGTAAGAGAAATCGTAACTAGCGCTGAGGGATACTTCGATCTTTTAATGTATTAAACTCTTAATAGTTCTTGCTTGCTGTACTACGCGTATTTCAAACCGAAGTACCCTCGATGGGCAATGAAATTTATTTCTTTTTTTTGAAAATTCAAAACTGCTCTGCAGTACTAGGCAAAATAATAATAATAGCGAACAAGAAGTGATTAGAGTAAAAATAAATGTTGGTATTTGAAGAAATGAAAGCGCGAAAACAAACTAGGCACCTCAGTTTAGACTTTAATAAGACTATTTGGCATGAAAATGAATATCAGTTACATAAGTAAGCAAACGTAACTTACAGAGCGTATCGTGGTGATATTATACGGTAGATCGCATGAAGTCGAATGCTCATGTCTGGATTACAGAGAGCAAGTTAAGCAGATAGTAAAATCAACCTCAAAGTTCGGAGTCTGAAGCTTCTTCAACAGCCGCATCCGGCTCTCGAATGGCAACAGACCTGACGCCATTCTTCAATCCAGGTGTGCCCATCAGCTTACCTGCAGTTGAGTTTGTAGGGCCTTATGAACTTTAATTTTGCTCCAGAAATCATATTTCTCTATTCTAACGTTAGTCCTCCAAAGTTAAAGCTTACAGGCAGCGCCCCGGCTAAATAAGAGTTAGATAGTTCGAAACCAGAAAGTTTAAAACGAAGGTAGACAATACGTTGCAGGTGTCGTCTATAAATTTTGTTGTTCTGAAGATCAGAATATCTCTTACGTGGGAAAAACCAAAAGACACCTGCACACCAGAGTTAGGGAGCATTGGCTGAAAAAATCTGCTATCCAGGACCACCTTCTGGAATGCAAGGGCTGCTGTGACAGAGAACAGATTGAATTGTTTAAAATTATCGACCGTGCTAACTCTGAATTCAAGCTTAGCATTCTTGAAGCGCTGCACATCAAAGCTCAAAATCCCAGTCTCAATGTGCAATTGCTACATAGTGGTGCGGGCCACCTTCTTAGGGTGTTTTGAGTTTGACTATTTTTTGTTGCGCGTACATTTTGTTGTTTTACATCTGTTTGCCTTCTCTCTCTCTCTCTCTCTCTCTCTCTCTCTCTCTCTCTCTCTCTCTCTCATTATTCTCGCTTAACTCCAACCCCTAGTTTTTTATGTTTTTCGTACATTGTTACCCTCCCGTTTTCAATTTGACACTTGAGATAGTACAATCGTTTGCTTATTTATATTGAGTGTTTCGTTCAGTGATAAAATATACCCTGACGACGGCCCTAGTGGGTTGAAACGCGTTGGTTTTCGCCATAAATGTTGATCTTAAGCTTTATTTATTTGCTATTAATTAAGCGAGCAACTCTACCACAATACGTGATCAATTTTAATTGTCCCTCATGCTTTCTCCAGTGCGATATCTGCCTGCATCCGATTGTGTACTGCGTCAGTTCCACATCCCTGAGGAAAACTGATCCCACACGCGGCAGAAGCCTCACCGAGTACTCTACCGTGGAAGCGAACAATGAGCATCTGATCCGTAGTGCTACTCTTCAGAAGCACAGTGGCAAGCATGAGGCCTTCAGTTTGGGCGAACAGTTGAAACACAAATTGATCGCCGTCAGAGCCATTGCAGCAGCTCAGCAGTTTAACCTGGGACCGCGAGTTCGAGACTGGATTCTGTCCCAGCTGGTGGTGCAGCGCTGGCAGTATGATTTCGTAAACATGGCCGACTTGCAAAAATCCCAGCTGAATGTCAATTGACTCGCCGTCTGTGCCCCGCTCGATCGTGATGTCATCCGTGTGGTTGAGCAGATGGTCGGGATTGAAGTGGACCCGTCCCCCTCCTTGCTTGTCGGCCATGGCTGCCTGGTTCTTCAGCGGGTCGGCTTACTTTAATGTTGGTTGAATCAGGGGGATTTTAAAATATTAAATTTAACAATAATTAAATAATTTAATACATAGTCATTCCTTGTGTCTCACAGAGTAAGCATGGGTGCAAGGAACTTCAGACGCCAAAATCTCCAAGAATTTCTAGAGAAGTTTCTCTTTCCAATTTCTCTTTCCAATATTTTAGAACTTGTACTTGCCTCCCAGCAAGTTTTTTAATCTATACTTATCGATTTAATTAGCACCCCTATACTATTTAAAATCATTAGATTCTTCAATACTAAATAAAATGTCATTAAATTAAGCAAATAATGACATTATAATTATGCCATCTCATAATCATTGGCCCATCAGTAAGTTGAAAAACAGATAACTATAAAATTTTTGCTCAAGTCTATAATATTTAGTAGGTACATTTATAATATGTTTATAAATTGTATAAAGGTTCCATGATTCAAAATTTATTCATAATTATGAAACCAATATGATTACTGTTCTAATACTAAACTTGTTTAAAATGCTATACAACTATTTATATAGCCAAAAACTTATGTTACTAAGTGGATAATTATACTGATTAATAAATTAGATGAAGTGATAAAAAATGAATCCTAAAAAATAAATCTTGAATTCATTTATCTTTCATTTAACAGATAAAAGTATAATTTACATATGAGCATTCAATTTTATTTTTCGTATCTAATGCTTAGTAAAATGAACAAATAAAAGACGAGACACGGAAAAGTAAGCATAAAGTTTATGAAAATTGAATGAATTCAAACAACCAAAGAGAAATAAGTAATAAACCATACTAAGTATAAAAAGTAAAAGTAAAAACTTCTGTATTCTAAGCTAGAAGTCCTTCAGTTCAACGTAATTTTCTTCTAATAAAGTTTAAATTTTTAAAACATAATAAAGTATAGTTTGAAGAATTTTTTCCTTAAGGACGTCAAATTTTTATAAGCAATATAGGGGTGTTTCAACACAAAAAATTAATCTCGTGAGAACACCTGATCGTATATAAATATAATTAACACACAATCGTCAATATATCAAGGTCTAGTCAAAGCGTTGAAAAAGTTTTAAATATTTTCCCATGCAGCCGGCACGATTGCGCGAAAATTAAATGTATTAAAAAAATACAGTTTCACATCAATCGACGCTAAAACTAGGCGCAGATACATGTAAAATATTTTTTTTATAATGAGTTACTTTTTGCTTGTAATACCAGCATCACAACAAATACTATTAAAAAGTTTTTGTTATATTGGGTAAAACAGAAAATTCTAGTGGTTTGAAACCTTCTATGAAATACTTCAAGTACATGTCATGATGTAGTACTGTAGCTGAAACTTGAATTTGGGTTGCTCTGCGTCATTCAATTGCATTTATGTACCTTCTGGAAGTTTCTAGTAATTTATGTAGGCTTTTCTTCGGAAACCGCGAGAACCAATTTTAGCTGTTTTTACCCAATATTTTGAATTCATAACTGCAAACGAACCAAGACTATCGATACATAGTGAAAATAAGAATGCTTGGGAAGTTCTAACAAGCTTAAACAGTTACAAGACTCTCAAATTTAACATTTTAATCCCTGTTTTAGAAGTACTTTCACAGCCGTCGTCTCAATACTTTTTGGTAGATTCTAGGTAGAATTAGTTTGTTTCAAGAAACACCCCGATCTACATATGTACTAAATAATGCACAAATCAACCAGACTCCAGAGCAGACAGTCATGAATCCAACTGCTGTTCCGTTATGCATGGTAGTAGCACTGCATAACCATATGTGGACGTTTGTTTTGCTGCAGGTGATCCGTTCTCCACCTTGGCTGGCCACGAAACAGACGCACCCCAGCAGCTCGGTCGGTGCCACCGGCACCTCCGTTCCTAGCTTCTGTTGCGTGCGCACCAAAACAAGGTGCAATGTTTAGCCAGCAGCGGCGTAAGCGAAGTCGAAGTCTCACACGAAATTCTGCACTAGAGCCGCAATAGACGACAAAGTTAACTAAACTGTCCACCAGCATTAGAAGGTTCAGTATGCGAGTGTTGCAGCGTCGATTTTTTATAAATCGAAGTAGGGCACACACAAATGTTGGACAGTTAAGCGATATAAAAACCAGCGACAGCGGCAGTACTATTCTTGTAGCGCGCATGCACAGGTAGGCCGATACTGACGAGGAGCGCCGCTTTGCGAAGGTGATAGCAATTACACCAACAGAGCTGACGCCCACAAGAGCCACTGGGAGGGCGCGTGAGAAGATGAAACGACCTAATCATTGAGGGCATTGAGGTTCATTTTAATTTAGGCAGATTTCCATCTTCTGGAAATAATTATTTGAATAAGAAAATTTTCTACATGTCGCTGCATGTACTAAAGAAATATATTACCGAGGCGCAAGTGCGCCAGTAGCGCAGCAGGTAATCCGTTATTCGGAACCAGGTAAACCTCATCTCTGCCGCACTGAACGAAGCGGTTCATAAAGAAGCTGCCGGTAGAATCAGCCAACGATAGCACCGCCAGAATGCCGATTGCCCAGCGATTTACCAGTGGCCGGCGGAGCACGCGCCATCGGCCAGACGGCGAGCACAGCAGCGTCTCTAGACGGGCGGCGGACAGCAGGACGATCTGCCAGTTGCGCAGGCGCAGTCCTAGATTATTGAGAGTGGCACCAATGGTGGCCAAACGCAGCAGCGGCAGGCAGAGTCCCGGTCGAGGCACCGGAGCGGCAAACATGCAATCTGTCGGCAGGTGAATGGCAGCCAGTAGGAGGTAGCCAGAGTTGCAGATGATCTCGCCGATGCACAGCCAGCCGAGGTTCAACCAGAGAGAGCGGTTGTGACCGCGCATATCAGGGAAGACAGTTAGAGCGGCTGCGTTGAGACAGACGCCAAGCAGGGCGAGCACGGCAGCGCAGGCGTACTCAAGCTGGTAGTCCGGCCTGCTCGAGCAGCCGTAGCACTGGCTTCTCAGCCGGGCTCGGCTGCAGTTTCCTGTCGCAGTTTCGAACAGAATCGCTCCGAAGTCTGACATTGGCCTGGCGTTGAGTTTACCGGATTCGACCGGTTTCTTAAGCCGGCTGCAAGCTGCCTACAACCGTATATAAGATAAGAAGATACACAAAACACAGACATGCGTAGGAGGAAGCAGGATGCAGGATGTCATTTTTTATACGGATTCAGAAAGGAGGAGACAGCGATATGAGCAAACACGACTGGGACTTGCTTGGGGAGAGGATTGGGGAGGCCGCTTGTTAGCCTGGGCTTTTTGCCGAGCAAACACAACAGCAACGAGCGATCGGCCCGGGTCTTATCAACGGCAAAGGCGGGGGGCTCAGGGAGCGACAGATGTAAGCGCGTTGGCCGCCGAACCGCGCAAATTTGTCCAATAAATTTCCAATCGATCACTACATCAGTCAGAGAGAAAATCGACTGCAGCTGTTAATCCGGCACGCACGTGCGACTGTCCGTCAGCCCATTAGTTAGCTCCCGCCCTGATTTTCCACTCCTCGGGTTTGACTTATGTGTACAGTTCTTGCCCAAGCCTGTGTTTGCGGTTGAATATGAAAGTGACTTTTTCATCCACTTCTAAAACTTGCTCTTGCATTGTTTGATACATGTAGATAGATAGATAGATAGATAGATAGATAGATAGATAGATAGATAGATAGATAGATAGATAGATAGATAGATAGATAGATAGATAGATAGATAGATAGATAGATAGATAGATAGATAGATAGATAGATAGATAGATAGATAGATAGATAGATAGATAGATAGATAGATAGATAGATAGATAGATAGATAGATAGATAGATAGATAGATAGATAGATAGATAGATAGATAGATAGATAGATAGATAGATAGATAGATAGATAGATAGATAGATAGATAGATAGATAGATAGATAGATAGATAGATAGATAGATAGATAGATAGATAGATAGATAGATAGATAGATAGATAGATAGATAGATAGATAGATAGATAGATAGATAGATAGATAGATAGATAGATAGATAGATAGATAGATAGATAGATAGATAGATAGATAGATAGATAGATAGATAGATAGATAGATAGATAGATAGATAGATAGATAGATAGATAGATAGATAGATAGATAGATAGATAGATAGATAGATAGATAGATAGATAGATAGATAGATAGATAGATAGATAGATAGATAGATAGATAGATAGATAGATAGATAGATAGATAGATAGATAGATAGATAGATAGATAGATAGATAGATAGATAGATAGATAGATAGATAGATAGATAGATAGATAGATAGATAGATAGATAGATAGATAGATAGATAGATAGATAGATAGATAGATAGATAGATAGATAGATAGATAGATAGATAGATAGATAGATAGATAGATAGATAGATAGATAGATAGATAGATAGATAGATAGATAGATAGATAGATAGATAGATAGATAGATAGATAGATAGATAGATAGATAGATAGATAGATAGATAGATAGATAGATAGATAGATAGATAGATAGATAGATAGATAGATAGATAGATAGATAGATAGATAGATAGATAGATAGATAGATAGATAGATAGATAGATAGATAGATAGATAGATAGATAGATAGATGTCGAAGCTTGTGCGACTCCAGTTAACAAGCTTTCGTGGCGTTTTACTTATCAAACACAAAAGGGATTTAAGCACAATAGACTTCCATTGTAAATCGCAAATGAGCCTCAATTGACAATGTGACAATGCCAAGACCCTCTGTTTCACTTTCAAATTGAATAGAAGAAGAGTTCTCCTTAGCGCGGCTTGAGAGGATGGCAGGTGAGAGAACCCCTGAGGCTAGAAAAAAAAAGTTTTTCGTGGCAATTCCACTAAAAATTCCGTTTCCTATCCAGTTTTCTGACTTGATGCGTCTCTGAGAAAGGCGAAGCGATAAGCAACAAAAAATTCCTGCCAGTAAAACAAAGGAGCCCTGTCGTTGGCAATGGACTGATGCATACTTGAAAAGTAGGGAAAGGAAAGGTAGAAGAAAAGAAACCTCTTCCTTGATGAATGGGTGAAGTGCTTTTTATTGGAATTTATAACTGGTCTATGTAGATGCAACATTATACTAGTGTTTCATTTCTGCAAAAGCAAAACAGGAATGGAATGAAAATATTAAAGGGGTAGCTATGGTCTATTTTGCTGCTTTTATAGCTGGTACTACTCGTACAGGCGATGTGAGGACAGGCGCCCTACAGTTGAGGACAGCCGCCTTACAGGAGAGGACAGGCGCCCTACAGGAGAGGACAGGCGCCCTACAGGAGAGGACAGGCGCCCTACAGGAGAGGACAGGCGCACATTGGGCGTTACGCCGACTGCCCTCTAGCTGACGCCGGCGCCTAATTTTGTTGACGGTGTGGCCTTCAATTAACAATTTTGCCCAAATTTTTTTGTTAGTATTGCTGCTATTGTTAAAGAGTAAGGCTGAGTCACTTTGCATGTGCTACTACGAGTGGTACGTTAATGAAAATGATTAAAATTAGCTCGTGATAAGATAGATAGATAGATAGTAAAGACAGTAAGACACCAAAAAAATATTCAATTACTGAATTGTATTGATAGAAACTACGGTTAACCATGTCTGAACCAACACTCGACAGTCACTAAAAGGCATTATTGAACACTACAGCGTGACAAAATCACTGTACGATTATTTTGAGTAAGAAAATTATCCTACGCGTATTGCTTTCAGAAGAGTCCGTGCAGCCGAGGGAAAAGCTGTACGTCTAGAAAGCGGTATAACGGTAGGAGAATATATGATTAGCTACACAATAAAGACCTTGCAGTGCTATTTTTAGCTCTATTTTTAAACAAGCAGGAAAGTTAAACTTCGGAGAAAAAAGTATGCACGATATATTGGATGTTAAATAACATTCGATTTAAGGAAACAGCACAAAACGATAGACCAGTTTTAGCAGATAGGCAAGCAATTCTTCCCTTTTGCAAAGTACCCTCGTATGATAGAAATTTGGATATCGATCGAGTGATTTTTTCTTTGATCAGTATCAACAAGCTGGCGTCAGCAGGCACTCAAACGTCTGCATCGAGTAGTCAGGACTCAACGGGTACGCTGACCCGGCGTACACGTAGACCAGACCTTTCCACTCCTGGCCTGAGGCCGTCAGATTCAGGGCTTCCGGTGGATAAAAATAAACACGGTTCGGATCGAAGCTGACACACGATCGGTACCACCAGGCGCTGTTGTACATCCCAGCACACGAGGCGATGTTCAGGTCATTGTCCGAGTCGATAGTGGAGAACCTCATTCCGTCCATCGACCGACCGTCATCGAGTGGAACCTGACCGACATTCGATCGGGCGGTGTCCAGAGGGCCCATACTCACCCTGAACTTGTCAGACGCGTCCGACACTGAGAAGTGGGTGTTCTCAGCCCAGTACCAGGTCCCGTTCCAGTCGCTGAACTCCCATCGAACTCTGTAATTACCGTTTCTTGTGAGCTGGTGCAGCTTTTCCAGTCCGATCCAGAAGTTTGCATTCTCTCCCTGTCCGAACTCGGCCAGGTACTCGTTCCACCCTCGGGAAAATTGCCCTGATGCATCAACTCTGTGCTGGAACGTGGTCCAACAGTCTTTGATCTCTGGTATCTGTCTAATCTGCAATGAAATAAGAGTTCCTATCTGATCGGACGTGTAATCTTGCAGTAAAGTTCAGTAAGGACTGCTGTTCAGAGACAAAGACTCACCCAAACGGTTGGCAATGAGCTGTTTCGGTGATTCCTACACTTCCTGCAGCCAGAACGTCCGAGCTTGCACTTGAACTGTCGGCAGGACCGGTCGGTTTCGGAGTAGGCGACTGCAGACACCTCGTCGTTTCGCTGGGCCTCAACAATGCAGGCCCAGGAAGTGTAGGGGACGGGACGGAGTCAACTTTGACGGAGGCTTGGGACGGAGTCAACTTTGATTAGTAGGTATTCATCGAGATCTTCGTGGACGCTGGTGAAAGTTTTATCAGCGCTGATCAGGACAGAAACGCTGCAGAACAGCAGCACAGAAGCATAAAGCGTCTGCATAGCACGCATACAGAAGTGGGGGCCTTAATTGTTTTCGGTATATTTTTGGGTTAAAATTGTCTTCTGTTTCTCTACTGCTTGAGCCGGGGATGATCGTTTATTGGTTAATTGTTTCTGCCAAATAAAATTTTTGGCATATAAGTTCCCCAAATGCGGCTCCGCTTAATTTTCTAATAGTATTACTTCAAGTAGACTGGACCGCATGAGAGAATTTAACCATTGAGTATTTCATTTAGGAAGATCCAAAAAATCTTCTCAGAGGATCCGAGCCGTCCTCCAGTTCGAAGCGCTGCACGACCGCCAGAGGGCTCAGCTGTGGCAGGCGGTAATCGAAACCGTCCTGCTATACAACACCGAGACGTGGACGTTGACGGCTACGCTGGAGCGGCAGCTGGACTCGGCGCACTCAGGGCTGCTTCGTGCGGCCTTTCGAGCTGACGAGAGCGTCGGGACCGAGGCCCTGTACGATCGGGCCAACGCAGCGCCCGTCCACCATCCTGCGCCGGCGGCGACTTCAACTGGTGGGCCACGTGATCCGAGCCGAGGGCTACTGCCCCTAACCTGTTCAGGACGTCCTGCTGCTAACCTTGCAGGGCCCGTTCAGGTGGGGTCAGGCCCAAACCCGTCGATACTTGGACTTGCCTGCTTTGCTACGCTAGGGCGCCCGACACTGCCAACGGGGCTCTCAGGCTCTGCGGCGCGCCATCTGACGCGCCCTGCTCTAGCTGTGACCCTGCGTATTTTGTTGTTGTTGTCTCAAAGGATACTAGAACATGTACAAAACAAGTGTCTCATGCATACAGACATTTTTACTCTTTATTACTTTAATTCTTACTTTGAGCGGTACGAGCGTAAGAAAAACGTTGAATAGCTTGAGAAAATTGAACAAATAAATGAAATTTCATCGATTTTCTCCTACCATGGGGGAACAATTAGTCATTGTTCTGACGGCGTCGGCACCTTCAGCAGATGGCACCAGGCGATTATAGATGCCCCCATTTTGAATTTCTCTGATGCGCTGATCAAGCCTCGACAGTGGGCAAGCCTCAACTGCTCGGCATCCTCATCTAGTTTATTCTCGAGTGCGTCATCAGCGAGATCTGCAAACCGCATCGGACAATGCTTGCGCATTGTGAGACCGTAAACCGAGCGGCAGACTGACCTACTTGAGTAGCTGTATGAGGGTGCCCGTCAGAACTTCAAGCCGAGTTGGGCTCTTCTTTAGTTTATATATTAGTCGTGTAAAATGTACATTTTACTGTGCATGTACGCTGATTTACGTAAATAAAGCCATCAAGTGTTTGGTATCCGAATTCTGATTCAGTCCAAGGACTACTACTACACTAAACGAAGTGTTCCTAGTGGTCCATGATTCAGTCATGCTAAAGCCAGTAAACTGTTTTAGTCATTATATCAAAGTTTTTTAATGAACCGGATCAGCGAAATGTACAACGCAAAAATTTTATTTTGATTTAACACGGACTCAACACTTTTCGTGCAGTGTGTTACTTTTTGATTTTGTGTCACCATGCGGGAAGTACATGCCTTTATGGTAGCACGCTTAGTACACGGAAAAAGTTTGATTGAGCAGATTCACATGCAATTAGGATCAGTAGTAATATAGAATTATGTGCTACATATAGATATAAATCAACTGTAATTTGCTGTTACAAAATGTAGAAGACAAGTTCTTCGAGCATGGAAGTTCTTAGGGTTTGGCTAACAGCTGCATTAATGGACTGCAGGATGCAGATAGTTAGTTTTGGGACATACTACACGCATACATGTTCAGTTAAACACACATGAGCAAGACACTTGGGAGAAGTCATCAGAGATACTAAAGCAAGGCAGCAAAAAAGGCGCCACTAGGGTGTCGGTCTGTTTTCAAGGTGAAAAATGACAGCCCAGCTGTCAGATGATCATGGCGTGTCCATTTAGGTTTTGTATTATGTAGTTATTTATACAGAGGCCGATCGGTCGCACTCAGTGACGCCCGCAGTCAGTCGCTGGTGCCTGTTTGCGATTATCGGCCGAGGCGAAAGCGGGCAGTAGACGCCGCCTGCTGGGGTCCATGGCAATGTGTGCCCTGTGCTTCCGCTGCTGTCGCTGGCCACGGCTTGAGCGGCTGGCATCGGCTGCGGCTTGAAGCTCCCGCCGATGCCGACGCTCCCGACGGGCCTCTTCGTCGAGATCCAGCGACTCGTAAGGCGCTTTTGTTTGAACTTCGTCGATGCCGTAGACGGCGAATAGGCGGCGGAGGCCCCGGCTCGGTAGGCCGCAGAAGATGTTAGCGAAGGCGTTGCGCCGGCTGCGACCCACCGGGCAGTGATCGAAGAGCACCTTGTCGTCCGACTTGACTTCCTCGCCAAGCAATCGGGCGAGCTTGTTGACGCTGGCTATCTTTGCCGCGGCTAACTGGTCAAGGCCGCTGACGCATTCGTCGTAGCTGCCGCGGCCAGAGGAACTGGAGGCAGCTCCGGATGAGGCACCGCTGCCGCAGCGGCAGAATCCATCGCGGGCCTTCTTGCCGAGAGCCGATAGAGTCACGTTCTTCATTTCGTGCGCTAGTCAAAGTGTCGATAGAGCCGCGTTTGTGCTTGGTGAAGTTGCTTCGTAGCCTAAGCTTGAAGCGTCTACCTCGATCGCGCTGCTCGCTTATATAGACTGAGAAGGGCGGAATTCAGTTGCTAATTTTATCCTCCTAGCTCCCTACTAGTGAGTCACCATCGCTCCGCGTCATTACAGTAGTAATTGTGAAAGCTCCGTCGCTGTTCCCCACTCTCCAGCCTTCCTTACCCCCTCAATTGTTAGCAAGCGCACAAGGCATGCCTTAAAAAGTAATTTTCCCTGCCTCGCCTCTCCATATTTTTACTCTCAATTCCTTCCTTCCCCTCATCTCCTTCTCATACTTTGGTACTCAGCGTCTACCTGAGCAGGAGGAGGGAGAAGGGAGTCAGCTCAGGCAGGGCGGCGCGAGGCAACCCTGCTGCACCCAATCCAAACTTTGCATTGAGCATCAAATTAGCCAAAAAAGGTTCAAGCAGCACCTATAGGGATTTGAGGATGCGGGGTTGAATAGAGATTTCCCCCGCCAATGCGCAGCCCACTTCAGCCTCCTCACATTGATTGAGAGCAAGCAGTTCAAAACGAGAGCGAGCCCATACCTCTGTGAGCATCGATTAAACATGGCTCAGGAGGGGATGACTCAGTGAGCTGGAATGCCTGAGTTTGCACACGCGGCCGCAACTTCCAAATAGGGGTGGAAGGCAATTTTCCACTTTTTTTCTAATTACAGCACAGCAAGACAGATCAGTGCAGCTGCGTGCCGTCCTCCGCTGCTGGCATGGCAACAACTAGACGCCAAGCAGCATCAGCTTGCGCTACAATCGCCCACACAACTGTCTGGAGAGCTGCTGGCAGCCGGAAAATTCCAGTAAGGGTGGCCTCTTAAGAGCCTTTAGGATTTTTTAGCATTTCCGACAACAAGATAGCGTTGGTCGGTTGCCATGGCGGTTGCCTTTGGATAAATGTATTTCTATACTATGTACTTATAGACATTCAATTCAAATCACAGTAATTAATCTGTCATTCGGCTCCCTTACTACTAAGTAAAAATGGTAAGAAGAGCGTTTGACCCGATATCTCTTTACTGAAAGAAAGAGGCTGATTACATAGTGTGGCTTAGTGGTGGTGCGTTTCACAGCCATGAGGACCAACCAAGGCACAGACAGAGAGTGTACATGCTTTACAATTTAGGGTCGATGAGCCCCTCGCTGTGCACCCTGTCAGCGTGTGTTCGAGTGTGTCTGCGTACAGTATTGACGCACTTGTAAGAGCCCGGTATGAGCTCAGGAATGAGCAGAATTGCCTCAGCGCTGCATGCTTGTGGGACCATGTCGCCAAAGGCGTTACGCCAGTGTGACCCACAACCCTCTTCCGAATATCATTATTATACCATTAAATCCACGCGTACAATCTATACTGGATTAGTATTGGGGGCAACATAAGCAAAAACATTATGCCGCAAGGAGCATTTACAGCAAAGACTTCTTGTAGCAGAAACTTCTGAAATTCGAGCCCGAAAATATTCTTGTTATAGCGTCTCTCATTACGAGTATAAATTATAGCAGTACAGGAACTCAATTCGAGTTTTCAAATGTAACTAATTTCGAATTTACAAGTATGCCCCGATCCTAAAGCTTGAACAATTAGTTTTACGCCCGCTTCTTTCATCTCCTCACGTTTGTTCCTGCAATACGACGAGATATCGACGACTAAGCCTTCCTTTATTTGTAGCACGTACCGCTACAGGGCCACTGGATCATACAGATGCAACTTCAGTACAACTCCAATATGCATGTTCATGCCGAATTTTTGCCAGCCTATTCATGTCTTTGTCAGCCGTCGTTTGCCATGCCAGAGATTTGCCAACTAACAATAAGCATCCCATTCTCCCTATTCATTGGTACATTAAGTATACATTTCAATACTCTAAATTCATGCACATGCACATGTCATGTACCATGTGACTTACATATACTTTCTGAATGACGCTTAAGCAAAATACTGTATATGCGGGGCACGTGGGCCGATGGCGTGCTGGCTGGCTATTACTAGGTATCCCACATATATGCGCATGTGTAACTTCGACATGGTCTAAACTATACGTTGTGCGTTTCAATAGTACGCAGGCAAGGAGCTGAGGAAAGTTTAAAATGCAGATAATTAGATAGAAATAGAAAACTAATACTGTACCAAAAAGTAGCTAGCTTTGATTATGTTGAGTTTTTGAAGGCACTGTACATTCATAATAGTAGGGTTCATTCATTCTTCCTTTCTAAGCCGCTAATTTACGTCGACTAGGACCTGATTCTAAAAATAGTATAGAATTCGATTAAAACAAATTTTAATTAAGAAACTGTTTTCAAGAATTATTTCATTTCTTTTTAAAGTTATTTATTTACGTTTAAAGGGTTTTTGAGATTTTCATAGCCATGCATTACTTCTACTAGGATGAGTGTTGCAATCTCAGTCAAGGAAAAAATTCCGGCACGGATCTTTTTATTTCGTCAATTTTTTTAAGCTCTAGTTTGACATTGGCATGAGGAATCAAGATTTTATGGTTTGTGAAAAGTAATTATTAAGTAGTAATATCATTAAAATAATAAAAAAATAAAAACAAGTTGTTATTCATTGACATTGAGTCATTGTCTACAGTGGCGCAACCAGGGGGGGGGGCGGCGGGGGCGGTCGCCCCCCCCCCTTAGGCGGGGGACCGAAAAAAAATCAAAGGGGGGACCAAGCGAATTTTCGCCAAAAACAGAGCCACCCCTCCGCCGCCCCCCCTCCCGGGACTTTACCCTCAGAATCCGCCCCCCCCCCTTGAAAAATTTCTGGTTGCGCTACTGATTGTCTATGATGTCAGTCTTTTGGTTTGGTTTTAGTAGCCCCCCCCCCCTAGGATGGGCGTGGGCGATGGGGGGCTAGCCAGCCAGCTATTGCCTATTGTTTGGAAATCAAATTGACATGTAGTAATTGCAATGTATCTTCCTAAGTAGCAATCGTACCATCGTGTATAACTCTATTTCACATAAAAAATATATAATGCAGGATTGCAGGATAGTTTAGTTCAGACATGACTAGGCTAGGCCTAGGCCCCTATACATTGGCAAGTTGAGCTAAATGAGACCAAGTAATGCTGACTGCACCAAGGTCAACTAACAGCTATATAACCTAGTAGTGTAGCATAGGTGTTTTTTAATTCATTGCAAACTATCAATCATATTAAAATTTGTTATAATAAATATAAAAAATTATGTATAATTCTAGAGTCTTCAATTATGACTTATTATCTATTTAAATATTCTGTCATCTCCTGCTGCACTGCATTGTTACATTGCTCCATGCTGCACTAACCTAAAATAAAATTACAAAAATGTGAGCTAGACATATCTAAAAACTTTTTCTATAAGGGCCAATACTACTTTTTTCCAACTTGGCTATTGGCAGTCAAGTTTTTCACAAAAGGCCTCAAGTACTCAATTTGAAACTTGGTGAGTTGAATACTCATCTGGCCTGTATTCAGTAATAATCACTATAGATGATTTGCCATTTTTGCTGTTGGTTTGAGTATACAATATTACATTGATTGCTAGTCTCTATATATACTAAAAGTGACAATGTTTGTCTGTCTATATGTTTGTGTATATGTTGCAATTGAACATCTAGACTACTAGAAAGTCAGCATCAAAACTTATAAGAGAAAACTTCTACTTGTAAAAATCAAAACTGTATATGTGTTTCCCTAGTCTGGCAAGATGTGGAAAAAATAGGTTTCAAAATTAACTAACTTTTGGCTACTATAAGTTTGCTCCACATAAAGCAATTGACTTCAAACTTGACACAATTCTTCATTGACTCTTTCTCTGTCTAAATATAAAGTTTCAACATGTGAGGGTTCCCCAATAGATAGGCCTATTCCCGACAAATATTTTCTCCTTCGAACAGATAATTCAAACAAAAAATGAATTATGTTTCGGGATGCATTACTTACTCTGATGCCATATTCAGCTTTAAATTTTTTAGACAAAAATTTTATGTCTTAAAGAAAAAAATATTGGTACAAATACAAAGTGTGTCAAAACAAATTTTATCACACATTCCTTACAAAAAAATTCTCACGCCAAAGAACTTATGAAGTAATGGAAACAATTAATTTTTTGTCAGTTTCTGACGCATGTCTCAGCTTTGTAATGACACCTTAGACACATGTCTTTAGACACTTTTTCTAAGAGTTGTCCTTGTAGAAAATTTTTGCTTTAGGAAATTATGCAATATATAAAAATACTATGATTATTTATTTTACTGAATTCTAAATAAACATTGGATTGAATAAAATCTTCATGAACGCAGCGCCTCTCGCGCCCGCCCAATTAGCATCAACCAGCCAGCATAGATCAGTCAGCACCGCCACTATCCAATCATGCTAGACTTCTTCACCATATTCAGCCGGGGCGGCCTGGTGCTCTGGTGCTTCCCATCTACCAGCACTCTGTTCACCAGCTCTGTGAATGCGCTGATTCGCTCCGTGCTTCTACAGGAACGAGGCGGCGGCGGTGATGCGTTCTGTCACGAGTCTCTGGCGCTGCGGCACCGGCTAGACAACGAATACGAGCTGGTGTTCGTTGTCTGCTACCAGAAGGTGCTGCAGCTCAACTATGTTGACAAGTTCCTTGACGATATTCATCGGGAATTCCGTGACAAGTACAAAAATGAGCTGACCAGCGGCCAGTTCGCTGCCGGATTTGACGACTTCCAGTCCGTCTACGCCCAGGTGCTGCAGGCCAGCGAGTCCGCCGCCCGGGCCAACGCCAAGCGGCCCAAGGAGATGCGCACCTACGTTGAATCCGAGAAGTCCAAGAAAACTGTCAGCTCAATGATTGTCGGAGCTGAGCAGCCCGCCGCCGCCTCCTCTGCTACCAAATCGGCGCCCGGCGCCAAGTCCGCTAAAAATGGCGCCAGCGCCAAGGCTCCGGCCAAGGCCAAGCCGGCGGCGCCAGCTGCCGAGTCAAAGAAGCCGACGGAGGCGCCACCAGCAGCGGCCGGGAGCAACGGCCAGCTGGATGAGGAGACCCGGCTGCGCAATCTGGAGCGGCTGGCCGCTAAGAAGCTCGGTGGCAAAGCCAGCAAGCAGCCGTCGCCCACAGCTGTTCCGAGCACGGGCTCGGAGACCGGGTCAGGCAAGCGGGTGAAGCAGAAGACTGTCTGGGCGGGCAGCAAGCTGTCCAGAGCCGAGATGGAGGCGCTGGACCGCAGCGACGATAAGCCGACAGGCCCGAATGGCGCCAGCGACGCCGGCGAAGCTGCCGCTGTGGCCGCCGCCGATCCGGCGCTGATAAAGCAGAAACGCGACATGATTGGCGACCTGAAGGAACTCAGCGTCCAGCCAGTCGATTCGGCCGACGCCGGTGACGATGACAGCGACAGCGACGGGGCTGCTGACGCTGGCAACGCCGCGCCTGCGGCTGGTGGCAAAAGCGGCGGCGGCGGCCTATTCGGCATGTTCCGCGGTCTGGTTGGCTCGAAGACTTTGAACCGGGAGGATCTGGCGCCGGTGCTAGACAAGATGCGCGACCATCTGGTGGCTAAGAATGTTGCCGCTGAGATTGCCGGCAAGCTTTGCGACTCGGTGGCCGCCAGGCTGGAGGGCCGCACAGTTGGCGCCTTCTCCACCGTGGCCTCCACCGTCCGCTCGGCGATGACGGACGCCTGCCTGCAGATTCTGAGTCCTCGCCGTCGGGTTGACATCCTGCGCGACGCTTTGGACGCCAAGGCGCGCGGCCGGCCCTACAGCATAGTGATGTGCGGCGTCAATGGTGTGGGCAAGAGTACTAATTTGGCTAAGATCGCCTTCTGGCTCATCGCCAATGGCTGCCGCGTGCTGATCGCCGCCTGCGACACGTTCCGGTCTGGCGCTGTTGAACAGCTGCGAACTCACGTGCGGCGTCTGGCTGCCGCGTATCCGCCTGGTAAGGACGGTGTGATAAATTATTATCAAGAGTATTGACGTGTTTGTATGTACTAGTCAAAAATGACAAAAAGGTTGCACACTGAAAGACATGTCACACTGATTCTACTAGCACTGAGATTCAGGAATTCAGGTTATCACTGATGAGTTTAGCTCAAATAATACAGAAGGGTAGTTAGGTAAATAGGTGTTTAGGTGTGTACGTTGTTATATAGATGTAACAGGTAGATGTGTCTACAGGTAGCTGTGTAGCTGTGTAGGCAGGCAGGTAGGTATGTAGTTGTATAGGTAGGTATGTAATTGTGTAGGTAGGTATGTAATTGTGTAGGTAGGTATGTAGTTGTGTAGGTAGGTATGTAGTTGTGTAGGTAGGTATGTAATTGTGTAGGTAGGTATGTAGTTGTGTAGGTAGGTATGTAGTTGTGTAGGTAGGTATGTAGTTGTATAGGTAGGTATGTAATTGTGTAGGTAGGTATGTAATTGTGTAGGTAGGTATGTAGTTGTGTAGGTAGGTATGTAGTTGTGTAGGTAGGTATGTAGTTGTGTAGGTAGGTAGGTAGTTGTGTAGGTAGGTATGTAGTTGTGTAGGTAGGTATGTAGTTGTGTAGGTAGGTATGTAGTTGTGTAGGCAGGTATGTAGTTGTGTAGGTAGGTATGTAGTTGTGTAGGCACGTATGTAGTTGTGTAGGCAGGTATGTAGTTGTGTAGTAGGTATTTAGGTAGTTAGACATTACGAGTACATTACATTACGGCACCATAGTTGATTAGTAAGTCTGATTATTAATTCAATAACGTTTGGATTCTTTCTTATCGGCACAGGGGGTTGCTTACATTTGTCAGCCAAATAAGTTCGGTTGACAGCATTAGAGTTTCGATAAAAAACGATTCGAGAAGCAGTACTGGTCTGCGTTTTTTAATTCTGTATTTGGCATTTCACAATCCCGAAAATTCGAAAGCTCGAGGCTTCAAAAAGTTGAAAATTATGAAACTCAAACCCCCCTAAACACAAAACTTCATAAACTCGAAGGCAATGCTTGAAAAACCTTCTTGACAAACAATGCTTCATAAACCCAAATCTTGGTAAACTCAAATCTTGATAAACTCAAATTAAGCTTCATAAACCCTAAGCTTGATGTACTCAAATCTTAATAAACTCAAAACTTCATAAACTCACTCAAATCTTGATAAACTCAAAGCTTCATAAGCTCACTCAGGTCTTGATAAACTCAAAGCTTCATAAGCTCACTCAAATCTTGATAAACTCAAAGCTTCATAAACTCACTCAAATCTTGATAAACTCAAAGCTTCATAAACTCACTCAAATCTTGATAAACTCAAAGCTTCATAAGCTCACTCAAATCTTGATAAACTCAAAGCTTCATAAACTCACTCAAATCTTGATAAACTCAAAGCTTCATAAACTCACTCAAATCTTGATAAACTCATAGCTTCATAAACTTGAAAGCAGTACTTAATAATCTAAGTATTCATACATTTCAAAACTTCATAAACATCCGCATGATACTACTCGCCAGAGTCGGACGGGTCCAGCTACGTGGAACTATACGAGAAAGGCTACGGCAAAGATCCGGCCGGGGTTGCCATGGAAGCGCTCAGGTACGCGTCTACTAAACGATTCAACGTGTGCTTGATTGACACGGCCGGCCGGATGCAGGACAATGAGCCGCTGATGCGCGCCTTGGCTAAGCTGGTCAGCGTTAACGAGCCGGACCTGGTGCTCTTTGTCGGCGAAGCTCTCGTTGGCAACGAAGCCGTCGACCAGCTGGTGAAGTTCAACCAGTCCCTGGCTGACATGAGCCAGTCTGAACAGCCGCACACCATTGACGGCATTGTGCTGACAAAATTCGACACAGTTGATGATCAGGTTGGTGCGGCTATTAGCATGACGTACATCACCGGACAGCCTATCGTGTTTGTGGGCACCGGACAGACCTACACGGATCTGAAGGCTCTGAGCGCTAGCGCCGTTGTCAACACTCTGCTGCGTTGAATTTTTTTGGATACATTAAGTTAGGCATGTCCCAACTGCGCTACTGAAAGTAAGGAAAAATGTTTGCGTAAATTCAAAAAGATAATAAAATTATTATCTATGGGAATTGATAATAGTTATGAGAATTTGCTTTTTAGTTTCTAACTGACTTACTTTTAATTCATTCGTTATGCAAATAGCTCGGATTCTTAACGAGCTTGCACTGCAAAAATTGATTTGGGTATTTATTATTACATTCTGCATTGAATTGTCCTATATTGCTGTTCTATATTGTTGTGTGTGTCTGTGTTTTGGTTAAAATCAATGCCCGATCTTTATTCGCCAAAAATATTTATGTACACTCGTGAATTAATCTGTTTGCTAACTCTGTATCGAATCTTTGGTGATCGTTACTTTTGCGCTCTGCCATTTTTTTGCTTGTCTTGTGTGTTGCTTTAATCTTCTTTCTGTTGGCCACGACTTCAAGTAGAAGAAGGTGATGAAATGAGGACGGTTAAATTTCTTTGGAAACTTAATTATTTCCAAAGAATTACTTTATTACTTAATTACTTTTTAATCGCTGACACTAGCTGCTAGGGTAAATGCACCCCAATGTACACTCTCCTCACCAGCCCTCTTACCCCAATGTACACTCCCGACCAGCTAGCTCCCTTACCCAAATGTACACTCCCGACCAGCTAGCTCCCTTACCCCAATGTACACTCCCGACCCGCTCCCTTAACCCCAATGTACACTCCTGACCGGCTCCCTTACCCCAGTGTACACTCCCTCCCAGCCCCCTCACCAAAATGTGTAGTCCCGACCAGTCCATCCCCCAATGTACGTAGCACACATGATTGACATTATTTTTCACATCGAAGCATTCACGCCAGCTTAATTCTTTTTATGTCGAGCAGCCAAGAGTGGTTCTACGTTGTCAATAGTTTTTATTTTTGTGATTTAGCTTCAGCAACTATCAGAGCATTATATAAAGATGAAAGGCTATGTTATACAAATCTTCCATTATTCCTCATTATTTTGTGTTATCACAGAGAGCTGTGATTACTCAATCGCAACGGATTGATGACTTTAATTGTTGTGGCTAAATGTCATCAATGCTCTTATATTTCACGGTCGGTGCGGGGCTCATCTCAATTGGGTACGGTTTACATATGATATAAGTGTGCATTAATATTCTGCTTACCCGTTTTGTCTCCGCAATCTGCACTAATCCCGCGTTTCTATGAAACCAGTCGCATCTTTTTTGTCTGCTCAGTCGCTGTCAAGTCTGATGCGCAGACTGTGATTGATTGATTGATTCAGCTTTTGCGTTTAGTGAAATCATGCGATCCACTCCCTGGTCTACACACCTAGCACCTCATGGTGTAATGTGTTGGGTTAATGCGCTAACTGTATCCATATAAATCTTTTAATCTTGACTTGCTCTGACATTATATTATTCTGTTTCCTTTGTTTATTGATGTTTATTTATTGAGCGTTTATTATATGTGTGAGTTGTTCTGTCTGGGCCCTGGGTTGCAGATTGGCTGGTAGCGCAGCGACAATGCGCTTGTTTGTAGTAAAAAAATTTGAATTGAAGATTTTTTTGTTTTGTTTCCAGTCTGTTGTGATCAAAGTGTCCTTGCCTTAGCCTTCTTTCATGTTCTTTTTCAGTATGCAGAGCAGCCTAGAGACTCACAGATCATGTTCTCTTTCAGTATGCAGAGCAGCCTGGAGACTCACAGATCATGTTCTCTTTCAGTATGCAGAGCAGCCTGGAGACTCACAGATCATGTTCTCTTTCAGTATACAGAGCAGCCTAGAGACTCACAGATCATGTTCTCTTACAGTATGCAGAGCAGCCTAGAGACTCACAGATCATGTTCTCTTTCAGTATACAGAGCAGCCTAGAGACTCACAGATCATGTTCTCTTTCAGTATACAGAGCAGCCTAGAGACTCACAGATCATGTTCTCTTTCAGTATACAGAGCAGCCTAGAGACTCACAGATCATGTTCTCTTTCAGTATACAGAGCAGCCTAGAGACTCACAGATCATGTTCTCTTTCAGTATGCAGAGCAGCCTGGAGACTCACAGATCATGTTCTCTTTCAGTATACAGAGCAGCCTAGAGACTCACAGATCATGTTCTCTTTCAGTATACAGAGCAGCCTAGAGACTCACAGATCATGTTCTCTTTCAGTATGCAGAGCAGCCTGGAGATCAGGGTGGCAGAGCTGGAATTAGGTTTAGGGAGTTTTATTTGTAGATGGAGACATCCTGTTGTTAGTCCTATCATCAGACAGTCAGTTTTAAACGCTAAAGTTTTCATTTTATGCTTCAAATAAATGGCGAACACCGCGGTCAACGGTACAGAATCCACTGACTGTGATCGTAAGACGCATGACGTGCCTAATCCTCCTTTGAATTTGGTATGTATATTTTAGCATTGCCAGTATTCATACACAATTGATAAGTAGTATTTTACTTCTTGCCACGAACTTCACAATTATTTTACCGTAGGCTTCAGAGCCGCTTCCGAAGCTTTCCTTCTTTGGACATGCAGACTCTTCCAAAGCTACTATCGCGGACCGATCCGCGATTGACAAGGAAAAGCTCCCGGGCCAGACTGCGATTACCAAGACAACAAATTGTGTGGCGTACGCCTTTGACAATCACGATGGGAATTGTGATGGAGCAGTCCAGATAGTAAGTCATTTTTGTGGACAAATCTGCATTAGCTTGTGGCATCCGAGTAGTAGTTTACCGATTAATCCCACCTGAATCTTGCCTCCTGCAAGGGGAAAGGAGGGAGAGAAAGGGAGAGAGAATAGAGCTAAGAACAGACAAAAAATGGAGCGGGCCGGATTCCCGTTCTGATCCTATGAAGGAGAGCTGCTGCGTCTATGTTTGACGAACGCACAGGTGTACTTTATATAGCATTCTTGATTTCTATCTCTTTGCAGCCGGACATTGCTGATGGTGACGACCAGCAGCAGCTGCCTGATCCTTCATCTGCGACAAGCTTGGAGCCACGGCCAGAGGTTGCTGTCCCGCCGAACTCAATACCTGCTCTGTCTATCTTCAGTGGCAAGCCAACACCATCTTTGCAGCAGCTTGCCACTGTCACAGTGTCGCCTTTGGCTTGCTCTCTATCTACAAAGGCTGAGCATGAGCACTTCCATAGCTCCCATTCGACAAATAATTATCAAAGCATTTCTATTAACCCTAATTCTGGGGCCAAATCATTGCCAAATTTGGAGGTTTTCAGAAACAATGGCCCATCGACCGTTAAACAGTCGGTTAAGAATAGCGTGAGTTCTTGTAGCCATTCTGTGCAATGCTCTCCTGCAGCTCTTCTGAGTCCTAACCGCCCCTCATTCGCAGGCCCAACTGCCGAACTTGCAGTGCATGTTGAAGACGAGAAGCTCACGTAAGCACAGTTCGCAGCGCGGAATAAAATGCAAAGCTCGGGTGAGCTCTTCTGTTTTTTATTATTTATTAACACGTAGAATCAGTTAAGCAATGTGATTGGTGACCCCAGCTGCTCTGGGGCGAGTCTTGTGGCTTTTTAACGACTCAAACGACTGGCAAACGCAGAGGCAAATGTTGAGTCACGGGCGCATCACGGAAGTTGCAGAATCGGGAAAAATGGCAAAAAAGTCATCCAAGAGTTGTGCTTAGGTGCTTATCTTTCTACTACTTCAAGTAGACTAAATAGAGCCGTTATAAATGCGGAATGCAATTATAATTCATCAAGTATCGCAGATGCGCTTCAGACGCAACTCGGTGATTCTACAGCGACTCTAGTACGCCTCAGATACGACTCTGCGGCCCCAGAGTCGTTATAAAAGCGCCCCAGAGTCTCAGACAATAAAACCTCAAATTGACTCTTTGGTGAATTGTGCCGTGACATGTCGTCCTTTTTGGAGTCATCTAGTGTCATTTCTTTTCTATTTACCTGCGTTACCTGCAAGGACTCTGAGGTGATGCAAGTGACCCTCTAGAACGCTTGTTAGCCTGGGTTCCGTTTTCATTGGGTTGAGGTTTAATTTAAAAAAAAGAAATTTATGTTTCTTCTTTTAATTTTATTCTTTCGATTTTTTGCAGTCTCGCAGTCCTATATCGAGAGATGTCAGTATGCCTGATGCTGACCGTTCCGGTGGGTCAAGTGCTGTGAAGCTTGAGGTAAATCTATATTGGCATATAAAAATATTGCATCCAAATAGGATTTGTATAATATTTGACTAAAACTTCCTCTTTTGTGTCAGCCTGACTGAGTGCCGCTCTGCCACATGTCAACACGTCATCTCGGACACCCGTCAGCTGCGACACGCGTCAGCTCGAACTCATTAGCGCTTTATTCATCGTCATATAATGATGATGAAGTACATGGCAAGACATACATTATATCATATAATATATAGATTGTATTGTATTGTAATTATATAGTAAAAATTATTGCTACGATTATTGCTTCTTCGTACACTCTTCCTCCAAAGTGGCAACTTCCATCTTGATCTTTTGTGTTTAACACTCTTATTGCAACATTGTTAAACAATTTAAATAGTTGTGTACATAGCTATTTTAAGGTAGATATAGATAGTATGAGAAATATTTAGATATTTTTTCATTCTTTTACTTCACCCATGCATCTTTCATTGCCATACGCTTCTGTTTGTTTAGAAACAATATATATTTTAATACCCAAAAACTTTCTTTATTAAAAGGTACTTTACATTTTCCTTTCGTTTCTCTCATTTTGGTGTCTAAAAACTAACTAAATATGCATTAAGGTTCATTAATTGAAATGCTAAAGACAGTTTAAGGCCCTAAATGAATGCTTGGGATTAGTCGGTCTGTTAAATTAAGATTGTCAATGAATAATCGCAAGGATTAAGCACGCATTTTTTATGGATTAAGGTATCTGAGCACCCATAGGAATGCAGAGGTAACTGAGCACCCATAGGAATGCAGAGGTAACTGAGCACCCATAGGAATGCAGAGGTATCTGAGCACCCATAGGAATGCAGAGGTATCTGAGCACCCATAGGAATGCAGAGGTATCTGAGCACCCATAGGAATGCAGAGGTATCTGAGCACCCATAGGAATGCAGAGGTAACTGAGCACCCATAGGAATGCAGAGGTAACTGAGCACCCATAGGAATGCAGAGGTAACTGAGCACCCATAGGAATGCAGAGGTATCTGAGCACCCATAGGAATGCAGAGGTAACTGAGCACCCATAGGAATGCAGAGGTAACTGAGCACCCATAGGAATGCAGAGGTATCTGAGCACCCATAGGAATGCAGAGGTAACTGAGCACCCATAGGAATGCAGAGGTAACTGAGCACCCATAGGAATGCAGAGGTAACTGAGCACCCATAGGAATACAGAGGTATCTGAGCACCCATAGGAATGCAGAGGTATCTGAGCACCCATAGGAATGCAGAGGTATCTGAGCACCCATAGGAATGCAGAGGTAACTGAGCACCCATAGGAATGCAGAGGTAACTGAGCACTCATAGGAATGCAGAGGTATCTGAGCACCCATAGGAATGCAGAGGTATCTGAGCACCCATAGGAATGCAGAGGTAACTGAGCACCCATAGGAATGCAGAGGTAACTGAGCACCCATAGGAATGCAGAGGTATCTGAGCACCCATAGGAATGCAGAGGTATCTGAGCACCCATAGGAATGCAGAGGTATCTGAGCACCCATAGGAATGCAGAGGTATCTGAGCACCCATAGGAATGCAGAGGTAACTGAGCACCCATAGGAATGCAGAGGTAACTGAGCACCCATAGGAATGCAGAGGTAACTGAGCACCCATATGAATGCAGAGGTATCTGAGCACCCATAGGAATGCAGAGGTAACTGAGCACCCATAGGAATGCAGAGGTATCTGAGCACCCATAGGAATGCAGAGGTATCTGAGCACCCATAGGAATGCAGAGGTAACTGAGCACCCATAGGAATGCAGAGGTAACTGAGCACCCATATGAATGCAGAGGTATCTGAGCACCCATAGGAATGCAGAGGTAACTGAGCACCCATATGAATGCAGAGGTATCTGAGCAGCACAAATCTACATTAAACAAAGACTTTTACTGCTTCTGCGCTAATCCCAGCCACAATGGGCCTTCTGAAGCCTCCAATTGTGGAGCCCGCCCTGCCTGAGACCCACATCAATCGGCGGGCGATGCGACTGTTAAAGTACAGCATGTACTTGGGCGCCGCCGCTGTCACTGTTAGATTTATCTACCGCCTGCCGCTGGCTCGCCCCGGCCTCTACCGGATGTTCTACAAGCAGAAGTGAAAGAACACTGATAGCAAATGCTCGCACCTACTGTCATCCAAGTAGCTTATAGCTGGCTCCCCTTCTCATTGTCAAATAGCCGGCCAATAACCGTCTTATAGAGTCCTTGAATACAAATAAATTATCTGTAGCATAAATAAACAAATAAGTTTGAATGCCTTTTCAAACTATAGTTGCTCATCATTTTAGGAGCTTTAGCCAATTTTAATTATTTGGCTATTTTTGTTTCAGTTTTGTTTTTTTATTAGATTTTTGCGACAGATGTAATTCCCACCTTAAAATTGCTGTCCCAAGCTACACAGATCCCATCGCAATCCCAAGCTACACAGATCCCATTGCAATCCCAAGCTACACAGATCCCATTGCAATCCCAAGCTACACAGATCCCATTGCAGTCCCAAGCTACACAGATCCCATTGCAATCCCAAGCTACACAGATCCCATTGCAATCCCAAGCTACACAGATCCCATTGCAGTCCCAAGCTACACAGATCCCATTGCAATCCCAAGCTACACAGATCCCATTGCAATCCTAAGCTACACAGATCCCATTGCAATCCTAAGCTACACAGATCCCATTGCAATCCCAAGCTACACAGATCCCATTGCAATCCCAAGCTACACAGATCCCATTGCAATCCTAAGCTACACAGATCCCATTGCAATCCCAAGCTACACAGATCCCATTGCAATCCCAAGCTACACAGATCCCATTGCAATCCTAAGCTACACAGATCCCATTGCAATCCCAAGCTACACAGATCCCATTGCAATCCTAAGCTACACAGATCCCATTGCAATCCTAAGCTACACAGATCCCATTGCAATCCCAAGCTACACAGATCCCATTGCAATCCCAAGCTACACAGGTCCCATTGCAATCCCAAGCTACACAGATCCCATTGCAATCCCAAGCTACACAGATCCCATTGCAGTCCCAAGCTACACAGATCCCATTGCAGTCCCAAGCTACACAGATCCCATTGCAATCCCAAGCTACACAGATCCCATTGCAATCCTAAGCTACACAGATCCCATTGCAATCCCAAGCTACACAGATCCCATTGCAATCCTAAGCTACACAGATCCCATTGCAATCATAAGCTACACAGATCCATTGCAATCCCAAGCTACACAGATCCCATTGCAATCCTTAGCTACACAGATCCCATTGCAATCCCAAGCTACACAGATCCCATTGCAATCCTAAGCTACACAGATCCCATTGCAATCCCAAGCTACACAGATCCCATTGCAATCCTAAGCTACACAGATCCCATTGCAATCCTAAGCTACACAGATCCCATTGCAATCCTAAGCTACACAGATCCCATTGCAATCCTAAGCTACACAGATCCCATTGCAATCCAAAAACCTGCCATTGCATGTAGCAGCAGAAGCATGAGTACAGGGAGTCAGACAGACCCTCTAGAGCGGGTCGGCAACCTGTCGGTGGAGTCCGGCCTGGCCTACCAGGGTGGACAGCAAGACCTGGACTCGCTGTTTGCGATTGAGCAGCAGTCTAACGATGTTGAAATGCTGTCGGACGAATCCAACCAACCCGTTGAGCCGGCGACCCTTGATCTGTATTTTCCCGGCGTCATCGTCGGAGACTTTAGCGACGTGGACAATTGCTTGGCCAAGGCTCCATCTTGTGAAGATCTGGTGGCCTATTTGGATGAGAAGCCGGACGAAGATGACTCCAAGAGCAATGACGGCCTGGGTGTCTGCATGGCTATGGGTAAAGTTTCGTCTCAGGCCGACCTTGTTGACCTGTCTGAGAAGCTTAACCTGGAAGAAATGGAGCTCGTCCCAATGGACCTCGACGTAAGTAAAAATTTTTATCTGATCTCTGTTCTGTATTCCCTGAGTTTTGATAGATTATACAGTTTCATTTCATTGATAAGTTAGTCCGGATTTCACAGGGAAATTGGTCCGGATTTCACAGGGAAATTGGTCCGGATTTCATTGGGAAATTGGTCCGGATTTCATTGGGAAATTGGTCCGGATTTCATTGGGAAATTGGTCCGGATTTCATTGGGAAATTGGTCCGGATTTCATTGGGAAATTGGTCCGGATTTCACAGGGAAATTGGTCCGGATTTCATTGGGAAATTGGTCCGGATTTCATTGGGAAATTGGTCCGGATTTCATTGGGAAATTGGTCCGGATTTCATTTGGAAATTGGTCCGGATTTCACCGGGAAATTGGTCCGGATTTCACAGGGAAATTGGTCCGGATTTCACAGGGAAATTGGTCCGGATTTCATTGGGAAATTGGTCCGGATTTCACAGGGAAATTGGTCCGGATTTCACAGGGAAATTGGTCCGGATTTCACAGGGAAATTGGTCCGGATTTCACAGGGAAATTGGTCCGGATTTCACAGGGAAATTGGTCCGGATTTCATTGGGAAATTGGTCCGGATTTCATTGGGAAATTGGTCCGGATTTCACAGGGAAATTGGTCCGGATTTCATTGGGAAATTGGTCCGGATTTCACAGAAATTAGTCCGGATTTCACCGGATTTTGGTCCGAATTTCACCGGGATGTTGGTTCGGATTTCACTGGAATTTTTGTCCGGATTTCACCAGAATATTGGTCCGGATTTCACAGAAATTAGTCCGGATTTCACTGGGATTTTGGTCCGGATTTCACAGAAATTAGTCCGGATTTCACCGGAATATTGGTCCGGATTTCACAGAAATTAGTCCGGATTTCACCGGATTTTGGTCCGAATTTCACCGGGATGTTGGTTCGGATTTCACTGGAATTTTTGTCCGGATTTCACCAGAATATTGGTCCGGATTTCACAGAGAAATTGGTCAGGATTTCACAGCGAAATTGGTCCGGATTTCACAGAGAAATTGGTCAGGATTTCACAGAGAAATTGGTCCGGATTTCACCAAAAAATGGATCCTTTTCACATAAATTTGTCGGTCCGGTTTTCACATAGAAATTGGTCCGGAAAATCCCACCCGTACAGGAAGTACTGCAGTACGTTAAGGAGGAGGAGCAGGAGCAGAAAGAGAAGCAGCCATCGACTGTCTCCGATCTGCCCGCCTCGCTGACTGGCCTGGCTCTCTCGCCGGGAACTCCGGCCGAGGCTTCGGACCACTCGGTGACCACCACTCCGCAGCTGCCGTCTCTGCCCGTGCTCGGCCTGTACCAAGCTAAGCAGCAACCGCCTGTCCAGCAGACGCCGCGTTCTGTGGCTTGTCAGCCGTTGCTAAACAGCTTTGAGACCATGGCTGACCCGGCCGACAGTCCTAAAGAAGAGGCAGCCACAGCCGCCGCCGCTCCCAGCCCCCGCGGCAAGTCGACCGTTCGACGTCGAGCCTCCGCCGCCAGCGGCGCCGATCAGAGCAACAAGACTTACGAGGCCCTGTGCCAGAAGAACCGAATCTTTGATAGCAGCGCCAAGGCTCGCTACCTCATGGACCAGCAGCTGCAGCGGGACGCCATTGTGGAGAGCATTGTTGGTTATGTGAAACGGTGTCTGGATCCCGGTTAGTGCTTCGCCGAGTTAGTTAGTTAGTTAGTTAGTTAGTTGTTAGTTAGTTAGTTAGTTAGTCAGTCAGTTAGTTAGTTAGTTAGTCAGTTAGTTAGTTAGTTAGTTAGTCAGTTAGTTAGTTAGTTAGTTAGTCAGTTAGTTAGTTAGTTAGTTAGTCAGTTAGTTAATTAGTTAGTTAGTTAGTCAGTACGTTAGTTAGTTAGTCAGTTAGTTAGTTAGTCAGTTAGTTAATTAGTTAGTTAGTCAGTCAGTTAGTTAGTTAGTCAGTTAGTTAGTTAGTCAGTTAGTTAGTTAGTTAGTCAGTTAGTTAATTAGTTAGTTAGTTAGTCAGTACGTTAGTTAGTTAGTCAGTTAGTTAGTTAGTTAGTTAGTTAGTTAGTCAGTTAGTTAATTAGTTAGTCAGTTAGTTAGTTAGTTAGTTGTTAGTTAGTTAGTTACTTAGTCAGTTAGTTAATTAGTTAGTTAGTCAGTCAGTTAGTTAGTTAGTCAGTTAGTTAGTTAGTCAGTTAGTTAATTAGTTAGTTAGTCAGTCAGTTAGTTAGTTAGTCAGTTAGTTAGTTAGTCAGTTAGTTAATTGGTTAGTTAGTCAGTCAGTTAGTTAGTCAGTCAGTCAGCCAGTCTGAGTTGACTTGCTCAGTTCTTTAACTGGGTTTTGGTGGGTTTATATAGATTATCTGTAAATAATTATGCTTATTAAATTACTTTTTTCACAGAGCGCGACCGGGTCCACCGCTTTCTAATGGTGATGCTGGTCGACGGTCAACTGGAGCAGGGACCATACTGGCGCTTCTTCCAGGATGCTGTGTACTTTTGCGACGCCCGCAAAGAGCGCCTAGTTGGCGAGCCGGGGCCAATGTTTCACATCAGACAGTCCGCCTACGTTGGCCTGCTCTGGGGCCGCTACAAAGGCAACGAGTGCTGCGACTATGCCACTCTGGGCGACGCGATCAAGTGAGCCTACTTGCAGTAGCTGCTGTAGAGTTTTGTCTTTTTGAAAGGAAGTCTGCGATTGATCAGAACATAATAAAACGTCTTCTGTCTGTCCGTCTTAGTGTCTGTAAGTCTGTCTGTCTTAATGTCTGTAAGTCTGTCTGTCTGTCTGTCTTAGTGTGTGTAAGTCTGTCTGTCTATCTGCCTGTCGTCAGCGCCCCCTAACGCAGCCAGCCCCAACGCCTGCCCGTCAGGTCCGTGAAGTCCAAGCCCAGTGGCGAGCTGTACTTTGTTGACCCGGACTTTGGCAGCCTGATTGGCAAGCCGAAACGGCTGTTCCAGTTTGGCGAGGTCGCTTTCAGAGAAATCTGCCGCTACAGGGCCCAGCGCGTTGAGGCCGGCCCGATTGAGGCTAATTAAGAATGTTTATGGAGCAAGACTCATGTGAAACTCAGACAGTGCGCCTTGACCTCTCAATATTTAGCATCTTTATTGTGGTTTTCAGATTCCTTTTTTGAAAAAAAATCAATTAATATCAAATGAAATCTGTATTTTATCGACTGATTAATAGCACTGCTAATTCTGTCTTTTTATTAATAGAAGTTTAACTTTAGTAGTATTGTGTGAATTTTAACTCTATATTTATGTAATATCATTACATTCTTCAATTTTGCGTACACATGTAGCCTCACTAAGCCCTTGTTAAGAAGTGATTAGTTAACTCTAGTTAATAACGTTTGTGCTAACAATTTTATTCAAATACTAATGTTTTTATTGTGAAACTCGCATATACTACTCCTAATGTCAGCAGGCGCTCTCGAGCCATCTTGTCGTATTTTTCCTCAAAATTTATACCACTTAAAGTTATATTTATGCTATCGTACGTTATTACTCCAGACCAAATTTTAATCTACGATCGTTGATTTTTTTTTATTTTAAACGACGGGACACGTCTGCTAAGCACTACTAAATATAAGCTGAAAAGTAGTAAACAATGAAAGTTTTCTAACAAAAATATTTCTTCACATGGCTAAGCGTACAAAAGAACGAACTATTTTGTTTCAGTTTTGATGACGTAGAAATATATCAAACTGAAACGGAGGCTCCAGGCTCCGGCTCCAGCGCCTGATATTGAAACTATTTTTTATCAAAATAATAAATAATTAGCACAAATTCTCAACGAATCGCTTTGTTTTGTATTTCTTTTTTCTGTCCATTATATGCCTGTCTGCCTGTCCACCTATCTATGTGTCTGCCTGTCTATTGTAGCAGCACCAAAGCATTCATCATTTATTCTAATTATTTCTTATTCTATATTCCAATCGCTTTAGTTCACCCATAGACACTTCTGTACTATTCGTTCGCCCCAGCGCTAAATAGCCCCCAACGCAATGACAAAATATACTAAAAAAACCTCCCGCTTTTGCTAGCTATCTTCGAAGTGCCACTTACACTCGTAAGCTTGTAGCGGTAACCTAACGCTACAAATTGGTAGCAGAGCGTGCAATCCCAACACTCGACGACTACGACAATGGAAGACACCCAACGTCAACAACCTACATCAGACACTCCAGCAGCTTCTTCGGAGAACGCCATACCGGAACCGGTAGCGTCGGTACAACGCGCCACAATTAGACCACCGCCGTTCTACCGTCAAGCACCCGAGATTTGGTTCCGCCAACTCGAATCACAATTTACCCTGGCTGGAATCAGCTCCGCCAGCACCAAATTCCCACCCGGGGGCGCCAAGATCCGTCTTTTTTTCTCACCATATGAAGGGGCGATGCCCACGGGCTGGAAGATGGTCGGACGATTCCGAGTCGAAGCAGCTTGTCAAACTCTTCCTTTGCAACAGTGAACTTTTCCGGTGACAGTGGTCGTGGTCGGCAGAAGATCGGCTCGCCTTCCGTTTCGATCGGATGTCGGACGCCTGTTGCGGATGGGGTCGTGTAGTCGGGCGCCTCTAGTACGCGTGGAAACTGGGTGAGCGGGTTTGATGGTTCCATTTCCGTTGTCACGTTGATTTGTGGAACTGGATCGGAAGAGCAGTTCAGGGCTGTGGATAATTCCGTTACTGGGTCTGTGATGCGTCTCGACTTAAGGTCGATGATCAAACCGAACTTTACGAAGAAATCCGCTCCGAGAATCGGTGCCGTATTAGTGACGCTGAATGTTGCTGGGTATGGTCGCCGGAGCCCCGGAATAGAGAGAGTCAGACAGCATTGTCCAAAGGTACGGATCTCGTGTCCACCAATGCTGCGCAACTTCACGGGTGTCGGAGTAAGCAGATTTTGAGGGACGTACACGTACTGTAGAGGCAGGAGTGACCGTTCGGCTCCAGTGTCAACAATAAATGAAACCATGGTGCGAAGAACGTTGCAACGGAGTAACAAAGTGGTGGCCTTGCTCTGGTCACGGGTCGGCCAGGGCACGTGACCGACTAGTTTGAAGCACTTTCTAGAGTTGGGTTGTTTGCACGCGAGTGATCTGGTGTTGTCTGGCGGCTGCTGAGCATCGTTGTGGGTTTGGGACCGGGCCATTTGCACCAAGGTCGGCACGTACGGGCTTGTGAAGCGTAGAATAGATGGCCATTACAGATCTTAGGTCTCTTACGATAGGAGCGCTGTTGCCGGTGATCTCCTTCGTACGCCTGCCTAGGCTTGAACGCGCCGTGCGGTCTTGAATCCCTGGCTTCGGACGTGCGCTGAATGGGTAAAAACGGAGTTCGGCTGCCCGCGACGGCTAACATGCTGTCGGCGATTTTGGCGAAGTCTTCTAGCGGAGATTTTTCATGACCGACCAACGCAGAACGGATGTGCGTTGGGAGCGCCGTGAGCAGGCGTGACTTGATGATAGACTCGTCGGCTGCTAAACCCACTTCGATGAAGCGGCGCTTAATGTCAGTTACCAATTGCGAAGGGCGTTTGTCGCCGAGTTCTACTGCTGCAAGGGCTTCCTCGATACGCTGGTGGCGGTTGGCGCGCAGTGAGTCTAGAACAGCTGTTTTGAGTCGGTTGTATTCGACGATGTCTATGTCGATGTAGCAGGCAACATCCTCCGGGAGAGCGGCCAGTGCGTGGTGGAATTTGGTGCTGGCGGAGCTGATTCCAGCCAGGGTAAATTGTGATTCGAGTTGGCGGAACCAAATCTCGGGTGCTTGACGGTAGAACGGCGGTGGTCTAATTGTGGCGCGTTGTACCGCCGCCACCGGAGACCCTTCCAGAGCCTACTGCTCCGCCTAATGATTCACCAGCCGCTAATACTCGTTCAAGAAGTTCTCGCCATGTTCGATTTGCCTCTCAGCCGTCGATAAAATATTTTACACCTTGATTCTACACTTCTTGACTTGACTTGATTCTACACTCCTTGATTACACTTGACAATTTGATTCTAGAGAAGTAGCGCCATGAATCTGTTACCCCAAATTTCCCTCCTGCTAATTCGTTGTTTTAATCCTAGAAGTACTCCGTTATGGGGAAGGGGGAGTATCTTGTAGCAGCACCAAAGCATTCATCATTTATTCTAATTATTTCTTATTCTATATTCCAATCGCTTTAGTTCACCCATAGACACTTCTGTACTATTCGTTCGCCCCAGCGCTAAATAGCCCCCAACGCAATGACAAAATATACTAAAAAAACCTCCCGCTTTTGCTAGCTATCTTCGAAGTGCCACTTACACTCGTAAGCTTGTAGCGGTAACCTAACGCTACACTATCCTTGGCTGTGTCTGCCTGTCTATCTGCGGCTGTGTCTGCCTGTCTATCTGCGGCTGTGTCTGTCTGTCTATCTGTGGCTGTGTCTGTCTGTCTATCTGTGGCTGTGTCTGTCTATCTGTGGCTGTGTCTGTCTATCTGCGGCTGTGTCTGCCTGTCTATCTGCGGCTGTGTCTGCCTGTCTATCTGTGGCTGTGTCTGCCTGTCTATCTGTGGCTGTGTCTGCCTGTCTATCTGCGGCTGTCTGTCTATCTGTGGCTGTGTCTGTCTGTCTGTCTATCTGTGGCTGTGTCTGACTGTCTATCTGTGGCTCTGTCTGACTGTCTATCTGTGGCTGTGTCTGTCTATCTGTGGCTGTGTCTGTCTGTCTGTCTATCTGTGGCTGTGTCTGTCTGTCTATCTGTGGCTGTCTGACTGTTTTAGACTTTATCTATCATTTAGATAGTTAATTATCAAGGTGACAGTTGACCACAAGACAGGACATCCTCGCCCTTAGTTGACAGATTCATAATCCTCAGGCCAGTCTCACTGCATCCTTCATCAATCTACTAAGCCGCTAGAATTGCGCGCGTACGTACTGCCTGCTGCCACCCCTACCCAGTCTGCCAAGAGACGAGGTGGAGAAAGAACGGGAAAAGGAGACACGAGACATAACGGAGTAGGAGGGGCCGGTCAGACAGAGAAGCAAAGCCAGGGACCGCTACTTAGGGAGTCTGTGGATTAGAGAGAAGCCTACTAGGCTAGACTAGAGACAGGGCCTGTCTGACCCAGCATCGATCGATAAAAGCCAGACAGACGTCTAGGAGGGGTTCCGGCCGGGGAGGGTGTATGGACTGGGACTGGGGAGTGTGTCTGGCTTGTGGGAGTGGGGTATCGGATCCGATGGGGAAAAATGCTAAAGTGCAAACGAACTGGCCGAGTGAGTGCGCCTGGTCGGGAATCGGGTTTAGGATTAGGGCGGGGACAAGGGGAGTCTTAAATCTTCACCTTAAATTCTAAGAAACTATTCCGCTGCCCTATTTAACACCGGCGGAAAAACGGTCTGTTAACGGTAGGAATTCAAAGCCAAATTGTCAGGGGGAATTTCCCCTTGGTAGTTCTACTCTTAGTGAGCATGTTCCCATCCCCCCTCCCCAGTGAACGCAAATATCAATAGTTGCAGTGCATTAATCTGTTCCTTTTTGGAAAAGGGGGCACCGAGCACTAAAATGAGAGCAGATGATCCAGCAGAAATCGCATCCGTGAGACGCCAACCTGCCCCTAGCAAATAAGACTGGACTCCATTTTTTGTTTTAAAGTTCAGTTCAGCGAAGAAAGCTGTGGCAAAGTTAACGTCTCAGGGATTTGACTAATCTGCATTGTTGGCTTGTGTAATTTGAGGAAAAAATCGTTTAAGTATTATATTAGAGTACAACGCCTACTATACACATGCATGCAGAAAGGTGTGGCTTACCTTTTCGGTCCAGAACTCGGGCCAGACAGACCGAATGACCCCAAGTGGCACGGCAGAAAAAGCTGTGCCTGCAGGAAAGTTCTGTAGTTTTTTTGGTTGGCTTGGATTTAAATAAGAAAGAATGGCGGGTGTTAATTCGCTCTCAGTTCGGTCCTTCCCAGCTCTACTTCAGCACGCTCACACCACTGGCATGTCTGTGCCCTGTGGGCCCAGCGCACTTACTCAGCCTAGCTAGAGTATCACCAGTATATCTGTAATAGGCTCGGTTTGGGGCGGGTAAGCAGACTCGCTAGTGGATTGATCGTTATATAGGTTCCTACTATTTCTTACCTTCGTATTTCCTTCCCCTCACCGTATTTCTTCTCTTATAAGCCTTTCTTCACCCTTCTCCAGGAATTGTTAACGCTTTAACGTACTGTATATGAATGTATAGGTTAGTTAATATTATGGTGGGGTGGGCCAGTCCAGACGATCCAATGCATCCAATAGGCGGCTTTTAAGGGGTGCGCTTATCTGTGCCCCCACGGGGTCGGCGGAAAGCTCGCGAGCCAACAACCCCCCCTCCCGCCAGTTCTTTTTTCTAAAAACTCTTAACCAGTCGAGTAAAGTACATGCGCACTCCCAGTGCGTCTGTCTGTCTGGGGCTGTTCTCTTATATAGCCTCGTCCCGAAGCCTCTTGAGTGCAGTTTTTTAAATCCAGTTAGTTCCAAAGCCTAACTTCAACCAAGTTATATTACTTGGTCTGTGCATTAAATCGGCGGAGAAATTCACACTGGGCTGGGGTGAATGGACTGACTGATCACGTGATCCCTTAAGTTGGAAACCCCTAATGTACATTAACTGACTTAGAGGCAGCTTTAAAATTAAGAAGTATGTACAGTTTTATTTATAAGAGCAAATACGAGCTATGTACATGTATTTAGACTTTAACACAATCTACGACCCAATTTCGCATAACTACCGGCTTACCCTACCCCCGATTCGCCGATTCCCGATTTGCCGAATTTCCTGATTCGCCGAATTTCCTGATTTGCCGAAATTCTTTATCGCTGCTCTGAAACTTTAAGAAATGCTTTAGTAGCATAAAGATATAATAAATGCTTTAGTAGAGTTTCTTGTTACAGTCAGTACTCAATCAAAAATAAAAAAAATAGCACGTCTCTGATGCGCCACAGTGGCCACATGATGGTCTTAATATACATACCCTGACCTGATGACCGACTTCCTCTCCACCCCATCAGTATCCCTCCCCGCCACCCATTCCATTTTATAATTCCATCCAATCAGGATAAGAATTTCGGCGAATCGGGGTAAACCGAATTGATTTGGAAGATTTAAGGCTCATTCACAGTTCACAATGCCAACTAGGAAACCCATCCCCGGGAAATTTTGATAAAACCCTCCCCGGGGAATTGTTTCGGGGACCCGGCGAAAATGGGAAAGTGAAGTAAGTATACACGGAAATGATGTAGCAACATTGTAAAACTGTTTGTCCTTAATTTTAAATGACAATATTAATATTCAGGCTATTATAAACGCTAAAAATTATTCGTTTTTTTTTTGTTTGCAAGCGTGTGAGATCGAGATGTGATGTCTTTAGGATAGGACTGACTGTCTGCCCAGTGTCCACACGCAAATGCTAATTGAGAACTAAGAAAAAGCTTATAAGAACTGTGACAATAGCATAATGTCAATGACAATGAGTGTGACACTTAGCAATCAGCTTTCCAGGCTCCCGCAAGTAAATATTGTACTTATCAGTGGAATTATGCATCACTGACAGTCACAGATGATAAGAAAAGTCATTGACACATACAGATACAGACAGGAGGCTGTTTGTTATAATTATAGCTCTCATTTAAAACTGGGATGTCATAAGAATTGAGAGCGATGTGTCATTCTCCGAAACCCTTTCCCAGGGAATTGGATTCCCTACTGCCATAGTGCCATATCAAATGAGCAACCAAATCACACGATCAATGTGCACAAATAAATCAGATCTGATGTACAAGTTGCGTTATCACACGAAAGTTGACCATATTTGATGTGAAGTAACAAATTTACAGCTATTTAAGCATGTAAGACTCAGAGCGACAATTACACAGCGCCGGGTGCGTCGCCAGACTCGCCACCACGGATACTAGAACAACTAGATAGGCCACTCAGCACATTTGCGTGCCAGCTACTTTCAGTTCAGTAGTAAGTTAAACAGAAACATTCTAATGTATTTTTAAAGCCAAAGCTTATTTATTGGCTCTAACCCTTCCCAAGCTATTAAACCCTCAAACTCCTCATAGAACCTCTACCCCCGGCCCGCGACCTAATTTATTACCTTCTTTGATTGTTCCGGCCTAAATCTGCCTTGTACATTTCAGTGGCTTATGTACATTTTGGCTGAACTAATTAGCAAGCTGTTTACGCCTGCAAGCTTGGGCTTCTAAACTTATCAAAGTCATTTCAGCTGCCGTTATTCTTATAAAATAGCTTATATATTATTCTTTGCTACTGAACTGAAATTAGAAAGCTGTTTTGCCAAGTATATATGCCAGAGTGGACCATCTAGTTATTATAGTATCTGTGGTCGCCACCTGGGGGGAGAGGGGACATGTCCCCTCCATTAAAAGCTATGGGGGGGACAGGTCTATGCTTTGTGTCTCCCCATCCACCTTGTGACTAGTTGTGGTAATCGATAATGTTTCTTTAAAGCGCCAAAATATAGCGCCTTCGCCGACAAAATGAGTGCCTGAGGAGCTAAAATGAGTGCCTGCAGCGCTAAAATGTGCCTGCGGCGCTAAAATGAGTGTCAGCAGCGCTAAAATGAGTGCCTGCGGCGCTAAAATGAGTGCCTGCGGAGCTAAAATGAGTGCCTGCGGCGCTAAAATGAGTGTCTGCGGCGCTAAAATGAGTGCCTGCGGCGCTAAAATGAGTACCTGCGGTGCTAAAATGAGTGCCTGCGGCGCTAAAATGAGTGTCAGCAGCGCTAAAATGAGTGTCAGCAGCGCTAAAATGAGTGCCTGCGGCGCTAAAATGAGTGTCAGCAGCGCTAAAATGAGTGCCTGCGGCGCTAAAATGAGTGCCTGCGGCGCTAAAATGAGTGCCTGCGGCGCTAAAATGAGTGTCTGCGGCGCTAAAATGAGTGCCTGCGGCGCTAAAATGAGTGCCTGCGGCGCTAAAATGAGTGCCTGCAGCGCTAAAATGTGCCTGCGGCGCTAAAATGAGTGCCTGAGGAGCTAAAATGAGTGCCTGCAGCGCTAAAATGTGCCTGCGGCGCTAAAATGAGTGCCTGAGGAGCTAAAATGAGTGCCTGCAGCGCTAAAATGTGCCTGCGGCGCTAAAATGAGTGTCAGCAGCGCTAAAATGAGTGCCTGCGGCTCTAAAATGAGTGTCTGCGGCGCTAAAATGAGTGCCTGCGGAGCTAAAATGAGTGTCTGCGGCGCTAAAATGAGTGCATGCGGCGCTAAAATGAGTGCCTGTGGCGCTAAAATGAGTGCATGCGGCGCTAAAATGAGTGTCAGCAGCGCTAAAATGAGTGTCTGCGGCGCTAAAATGAGTGCCTGCGGCGCTAAAATGAGTGCCTGCGGCGCTAAAATGAGTGCATGCGGCGCTAAAATGAGTGCCTGCGGCGCCAAAATGAGTGCATGCGGCGCTAAAATGAGTGTCTGCAGCGCTAAAAGAAGTGTCTGCGGCGCTAAAATGAGTGCCTGCAGCGCTAAAATGTGCCTGCGGCGCTAAAATGAGTGTCAGCAGCGCTAAAATGAGTGCCTGCGGCGCTAAAATGAGTGCCTGCGGCGCTAAAATGAGTGCCTGCAGCGCTAAAATGAGTGCCTGCGGCGCTAAAATGAGTGCATGCGGCGCTAAAATGAGTGCCTGCGGCGCTAAAATGAGTGTCTGCAGCGCTAAAAGAAGTGTCTGCGGCGCTAAAATGAGTGCCTGCAGCGCTAAAAGAAGTGTCTGCGGCGCTAAAATGAGTGCATGCGGTGCTAAAATGAGTGTCAGCAGCGCTAAAATGAGTGCCTGCGGCGCTAAAATGAGTGCATGCGGCGCTAAAATGAGTGCCTGCGGCGCTAAAATGAGTGCATGCGGCGCTAAAAGGAGTGCCTGCAGCGCCAAAATGAGCGCTGACAACATGATTCTCAAAAGAATGGAAATTTAGGAGGACTTTAGTCATGTACATGTGTGCATGTTGAATTTTTGGCTTTGTCTTACCCACCATAAAATCCATGGGACGCCCCTGCACGACGTACCAAGCATCGTTTAGAGACTCCGAATGCAGTTTTTATTACAATATTATGTAATTAAATATAGAATTTATGCTACTGTAATTATTGTAAAGTCCACTTACTTCGTGTATACTATTACAGACCTATAATTCGTTCCTGACGTTTCGCCTTCATTTAGCTAGTGTGTGCAATGCACTTTAGTTTTCTATAGACCATTCCGTGTGTCTGGTTGAGGTAAGAGTAAAGTTATACTTGCTTGCTGAGTTAAGTCAGTTAGGCACGCAGCATATTCAAATGCAAGCAAATTTTATGAATTTATTAGCAAGTACAGACAGACCCGCACACCCTGGCAGTCGCAGACCACACACTGTGTGCCTGTCTGAGCACTGGTGAGTGCATGTCTTTCCAAAAAATTCTCTTACTTCTCATTTCGACACGAAATCAACAGGTAATTACTTATTTCCTGCTGGTGTTATTGTAAGTAGTATTGTATGCAAATTGTATGCCATGTTTTCTATTTCATTGCGGTACCAATGAGGTAAAGTTAAAAAACAATAGATACATGTAAACTAATCAGCAAGCATAGATAAATGTAAACCAACTTGCACAATATAGCCTTATTCTTCTACTGTTAGTACTTATAGTAAGTGGAACATTTTATTTCTTTTCTTACTATTAGACTGCTCATTTAAAAGAAAAAAAAATTAATTTGGATGCGATGAAATTTAAATGGAAAACTATTATTGTGTCTCATTGAACTTGAATTCTAGTTAGAAAAATAATTGAGTTGTCCTTGAGCTGTACCGCAACACACGGGTGTATATGAGTCTTACAAGACAGGCATTGTATACGTGAACGAGGGAGCAAAATGACAAAATCATGAGAACGGGTGACTTACTCTCTAATGCCTCATCTCTCTTTGGACTGCCAACCTGCGTTCGTGATATCATGGAGAGCCTCATTTCGTCTTAATTATCCCTCATAGATGATGGCTCGATACGAGTTTCTCTCCTACTAAATCTTAATCTTCTCCTCCAGCGTTCAATCCAATTAACTTGAGAAGCACTTTGCACTTGTACCGTAAAATGGCTTCTTTAAAACCTTACCAACGAATTCTTGCTTTTTCTTGAAGTTATTCAAGGACGTATCCAGCCCCAGATTGCAGATCCTTCTGTAAGTTTCTGAGTCAGCATTCAGTGCAGTTTGGTTAAAGTTCATTAATTAATTTCGGGAAAAGTTCCAGAAAAAGTCGTCCGATGACTTCATAAAATCTTCATTTTCCGGGATCAGAAATTCTCGGGATTGTTAGGACCCGAAATTCGGGACCCCGGGATTACAAAAGTCCGGGAAATCGGGAGGACTTCCTCGACTCAGCGTGCGGCTTTTCCGATTGCTTGAAAAAATTCCTATTCGAGGCCCTGAGAAAACTACCTTATTAGGATTCCCAGCCAGGTCAGTCAGCCATCGGACGCCTGGACTGCCTACCGACAATCGATCCTGCTTATCTCTGGCGCTGTTCAACCAGCAGATAACGACAAGCTCGCCTTAATGAGGCACGTTGCTGAGGTGTTCTTGTAGCCCCTTACTGTACCTCCGGCGTATCGAATGACACCAATTCTTATAGGCTTAATTCGGGTCCACCCCAACTGCCAGCCGGAAAACTGCCAGCCGGAAAACTGCCAGCCGGAAAACTGCCAACCGACAACTGCCAGCCGGAAAACTGCCAGCCGACAACTGCCAGCCGACAACTGCCAGCCGGAAAACTGCCAGCAGACAATTGCCAGCTGACAACTGCCAGCCGGAAAACTGCCAGCCGACAACTGCCAGCCGACAACTGCCAGCCGACAACTGCCAGCCGGAAAACTGCCAGCCGACAACTGCCAGCTGACAACTGCCAGCTGATAACTGCCAGCCGACAACTGCCAGCCGACAACTGCCAGCCGACAACTGCCAGCCGACAATTGCCAGCTGACAACTGCCAGCTGATAACTGCCAGCCGACAACTGCCAGCCGACAACTGCCAGCCGACAACTGCCAGCCGACAACTGCCAGCCGACAACTGCCAGCCGACAACTGCCAGCCGACAACTGCCAGCCGGAAAACTGCCAGCCGACAACTGCCAGCTGACAACTGCCAGCTGACAACTGCCAGCCGACAACTGCCAGCCGACAACTGCCAGCCGACAACTGCCAGCCGACAACTGCCAGCCGGACAAGTGCTAGCTGGAGTACCACTAATATTAATGCAGACAGCTGTAAGAAATAGAGCTCGGACTACGTCATCCGTGCCGAAAGCTACTGCCCCAACCTGTCCAGGACGTCCTGCTCACCATGCAGGTCCTGTTCAGACGGGGCCAGGCTCAAACTCAGCGATATGTGGACTCACTGGACTGCCTGCTGTGCAACGCCAATGCGCTGGACACCGCCGGCGGGTGGACTTCGTTCTCTTGCTAGCCCTGCGGCGAGCCATTGGACACTGCCTCTATTTCTGTAACTCTTGGGCTAATGTAATTTATTGTTCATGTTGTTTCTATAGTTTCCTTTTAATAAAACTGAAGTGTGACTAACAGAATTTATCTGAATTCGATCGAATTTTGCTGACCTACAAAGCTTTGCTTGGCTTATTTGCTATATGAAATTTAAAGACTAACAAAACAACAGATCATGTTCATGTTCATGATCTTCTCATGTTTAATGCAAAATAAAAAAGGAACGAAACAATTATAACAGGAAAATAGTAGAATTTATTTCTGATAGCTTATCAGCAAATGCGCCCGCTAACTGCGTCGGCAAAGTGTGCAGTAAAATAAAAGCTGGCCAATGAAAAATAGGTGCAATTTTACTATAATAAAACAGCATATTTTTGCAACTGCATTAATTATCGCATTTTAGAAGTAATGCAAAATTAATTAGCTTCGTACCGTCAAAACAAAAAACGTCTAATTGCACCGGCACTAAAACTGTCTGTAAATTACTAGCTGTCTCATTTTTTTATTTCTTCTTACACCTTATCAGTCTATGGTTTCATAGTTTTGTCGTACTTTAGAAGTTGCTAAACTGAGAGTAAACTGTTTTTGTTAAAGTTTTATTGGGGCTTTATTTTCTGCTAGCATTCTAAAAAACATTAAATAATAGTAGAATAGCTCTTGGGATGACTTGATGCGCCAAACTTAAGCTAAGTCCTAAATAACAGAGTACGAAAACAAATAAAAAACAAAATTAGTCAGCATTCGATGCAAATAACATGTAACAACCCGTTGTCTGTTCAGGTCACACATGATTGAAGAACCATAAAAATGAGTTACTTCTTCAAATGATGAGCAATGCCACGTAGGAATGACCGGAGTGGGAAGTCTACTGGCAGACCACCATTCGCCTCATCCCATCGCTGGGCAACGCGAAGAACGTTAGCGTTGCTCCGGGCATACTTACTTCTGATGATTGGTGCCTCCCCAGCTGCAGCTCGCTGCATGGGCAATTGCTGGTGGTCCATCTCCTGCTTCAGGTGTCCAAGCAACTTGAAAAGCTGTGGGTTGTTGCAAAGAGGCATTCAGGATCTAGCTAGAAAGTAGACAGTTTTGTTTACTATTTTTTAAATCAGTTTATTATTCAGCAAAAGCAAGTAGCCATTGCATTGTTACAGAAATCAGTTAGCCCAGCTACAAGTTGTTTTGTTTTATCGCCAACAAAAGTTTGTAAGCTTGTGCGGCATGTGCGCGAATTATCAGAGCTGGCAACTTTCGGCTCCTGCACGAACATCTTGGTTCAAATTTCGTATTTTAGGTAGCCTTTGCTCTTTCTTTGAAAGCTTTATTTAAGTAAAGTAATTTAATAGACTTTTCTAGGATTGCGTCATATAGCAATCGCAATCGCAAATTAAATAGAAAAGTAAATGAACTTTCAATACAGAAATATTTACAATAGGCATTACAGAATGCCTTCTCTTTCACATATACACTTCTAATGGAAATCTGAAAAAATTAGGGAAGGGAAGAGCGACATTTAAGGCTACCCCACAAGCCTTTTGCTAGCCAAACAGTTTCGTGCTTTTTACTTAGCTAATAAGTAGGCTACAGTAGATTCAATTAGCTAGAACTTGTCGGCTGGCAGTTGTCGGCTGGCAGTTGTCGGCTGGCAGTTGTCGACTGGCAGTTTTCCGGCTGGCAGTTGGGGTGCTCCCGCTTAATTCAGATTCGATAATCAGCACGCGAAAAACAGGATTTAGAAATGTTTGTTCAGCAGTAAGCATGGGTCTGTGTGATTGTCAGATAAAATAATTAAGCTAATGCTCATCATTCTTCCTATTAGAATTTGGATCTTCTAAACTACTTTCTCCTCCAGGTATTGTCACTGACCTCTGTGTGGTGGAAAAATGTGCCCAGGGGCACAGGGGGCAGGGCCACATGTCAATCATTATTCGATGCGGCGTCATGCAGCTTTCGAACAGCATGCATGGTGTCCAGGTATAACCTCGATGGCTACAGGATAATGAACTACCGCTTTTGACTGCATGCTGTTTTTGCAGTCTCTGGCATTGGCAACTGTATAGGTAATGAATCTATGTAGGTTTTAGGGTATAGGGGAACTTTTGAATCTAATAGCCGGACCGCAGCTTGTTCAGTCAGTCTGCCAAGTAGCATGAGGACAACTTAGGCAGTCAGACAGACAGACAGAAAGACAGACAGACAGAAAGGCAGACAGACAGACAGACAGACAGACACACACACAGACAGACAGACAGACAGACAGACAGACAGACAGACAGAGAGACAGACAGACAGACAGACAGACAGACAGACAGACAGACAGACAGACAGACAGACAGACAGACAGACAGACACACAGGCAGATATTTCATACCCAGTGTTACCTGTTCTCGAAATCGTGGCCCTTTGAACAACGGACAAGGACAGTTGCAAGGAGTTCAGTTGTCCTTGGACAGTTTGCTACCTTTTAATGCTTTTTAGGCAGCAAAAGCGGATGGCGAACCTATTTGACGTCATGCAGCTTCCTTTCCTGCAGTGAGCTAATTTGGGATTGATCTGAGCGCAATCATAAAAAATAGGCAGAAAATACTGAAGCCGATTTCCACGAAATGTTTATGGTATACCTACCGTACACTAAACGACATTTATGCGATCGATCGGTTTAAGCAAGAACAGGGTTTATCTGCTACTCTGACCACGATAAGATCTGCAAGTTTCTGAGGCTATAAGTTATAAAAATGTGCCAGGTGCAACCGGAAGCAGAAAAAAATGCTGTTCCGACGCAAGGTCAAAGGTTTCCACATCAATCATGGATTGTCTTTGCCCAGTCTGTCGATATGCTGCAACCCTAGTAATGTGTAAAGTTACAATTTAGAGTATTGAGCCCTTTTGCGACTAAATGAAGTTTCGTGTATGACACCTTTTTTGCTTACTCGTAGCAACACCAAGCTTTTTACAAGCCGGTGTAGAAAATCAGCTTCTCAAATGTGTTTGAAAACCAGCTGTTCACTGAAGTTACTTGACTTCAGAACCGAAAGAAGAGTTTGAAGTTTACCTAAAACATAATACCCCGATGCATACTAAGAAAGAATAAGTATTTCCAATCAAAATGGTTGCTGTTTCGAGTTGTGCCAGTGCGAGAGAACTGAAGCAAAGTGGCAGTTCACGGGATTGATAAAATTGATTAGCACTTATTTAGTGACAGAAACTGACTATACTTCTGCTTTAAAAATAGGAATACCGAAAAACTTACAGTGATTGAAATACTCGTAGATTTCCTGTGGCGAATTTGACAGCTCTGGCAGGCCGTGGGCGGTGTGACAGGCCGGGACCGCGTCACCTGCAGCGGCACCAGCGGCACCATAAATGAGAGCCCAGCGACCGAGCCCGAGACCCAATCAGCAACTCAACCCAGCAGCCAGTTTCAAGAAGCCAGCAACCAAAGCACCCAGCTCAGCAGCCATGTGCAAGCTCGTCTGCCTGTTCGCTCTCGTGGCCTTCGCCGCCGCCGCCTACACTCCGGAGCAGAAGAACGAGGTCGTGAACGACATCATTCACGAGGTCGTTCCCGTGCTCAGCATCGACACCAACTGCCTGCTGCAGAATGGCATCGACTCCGTGATGTGCCTGGTGACCAACCTGATCACCTGCTTCTTCTCCAGCGGCACCAACATCAGCCAGCTGGCCACCTGCCTGGCCAGCAAGTGCGGTGGCAACGCCATCCAGATCATCAGCTGCATCAAGCTGTAAATGCTCGATAGCTTTATTTCAGATAGATTCCAAATACACTACTTGGCTTCCTTGCAATTCGAGATGTAACATCTACATCAATTAATAAGCTTTGTCAATTTAATCTTTATTTCTTAAGCTACAACTCAGAAGAATGGAGAGTAGGTGCTGCTTGTGTCGCTAATATTTTGGCAATGTTTGCATTAAGTATAGATGCGCTGCGCTCTTGTCATTAAGGAGTTGCGGTGCACCCTGGCGCAACGCATTTGGCGACATGGTCTCACAACCAGCGCTGAGGCAATTCTGCCCATTCCGCTGGCTCCTGAGCACACACAAGCGCGCCAATACTGTGCGCAGTAGCCCTTCTACCATACTACCATGGTTAGCTGACCCGTCCGATAGCGCCCAAGAAAATTTCCGACACAAATGGAAAGTCAAGAAAGACAAGGACATGCATATAACTGAGCAAACAGCAAGTGTTGAGCAAACATATTTATACTATATTCATATATTCATTCAAACTGCCCACAGTCCTTTCTATCTAATCAATATACCTAAATCTAGGCCTAAATGTAAGCCAGGCTCACCGATAAGCACCTCTCAATAATGAGCAAATCCTCCTATTAGCCTTGTGAACACGCTAGCACAAGTCGAGCATAGCGCCGCAACAGCTAGCTTTGCTGTCTACATGAGCAGCTGAATTTAGAAATTTGCTCAGTTTCCACAAGATGCAGAGTCGCGTCGATACATAAGAACTGATTTCCACACGCAACTTTGACGAACTTTGACCAAATCGCCTGTCAGTTCTTGGATTGGATTGTTGTGAAAAATAGGAACGAGTTTGCTACAAACAAGTCACCTCTTTTTCAGTAAGTGAATGAACTAATGGCAGATGTGCAACTGACAGCTCAGCCGCAGCTATTGCGCGGCGCATCTGAAGGCTGCGTACGGCTGTTCAGTCCAAGGACTTGGTGGAGGGGGTCGCCACCCATGCTGGCACCCATTTTACAGTTGGGGAATCTGAAGCAATGCAGAGTTAAGTGTCTTGCTCAAGGACACAGATTGTTTCAGTGGCATCGGGAATCGAACCCCCGACCTTCAGGTCGTGAGTCCGACGCTCTGACCACTAGGCTACAACCCCCTACTAAGTAAGTAAGTATACAACCGTAATTATCTTTCCAACTGGACTAGACTAAGCCAGCCTGCGTGCGCTAACCACAAGTGTCTGAAAAAGCAGCGTTGTGTTGCAAAAGGTGAAAGCTACGGGGCCAGAGAGAAAGAGCCATGAAAGCAAAGCGCCAAACTAAGGGCGGCATTGAATTTCAGCTATTTTTGTCTTAACTTTTTCCTTCTTTCTGCTTCCCCTCTGTCTTCTTCAACAGGATTGGCCGCCGCTGCCATTGGTCCCCTTGACGTCGCCAGAGTCAGTGCAGAGCTCGAAGAGTCCCTAGCCGTCAGCTATATCTGGCTGTAATCGGCAATAGGGGCGGAGCTTCCGAGAGCCGCGACCATCAAGTTCAGTACCTAGACACCGACAGCGAAGCCAAACTCAGTCTCAGCACCAATGTCCTGTCTGAACCAGAGCTGGCACAGCATGCAACAGCCGGGCGGGAGCACCCAACTGGCTCTGGGCGCAGTAACTTGCGCTGTGATGTCACTAATCACCTTGGAGACCGTTGCCGGCAATCTACTGGTGATCGCATCCGTGATGAAATTCCGCAGACTGCACTCCCGCAACTGCTTCCTGCTGCTGGCCTCGCTAGCCTCTGCCGACGTCGCCATCGGGCTGCTGGTGATGCCCTACTCGGCGCTGTACAGTTTCCTCGGCTGCTGGCCGCTCGGCGACTTCTACTGCAAATTCTTTCTCTCGGCCGACATCATGTGCTGCACGTCCAGCATCCTGCACCTGTGCCTCATCAGTCTGGACCGCTACATTGCCGTTACAAGTCCGCTGCACTACAAGTCCGCCGTTCGACCCCGCCGGATTTGGGCCGCCGTGGCCTTCGTCTGGTCAATCAGCATCGGCCTGAGCTTCGGCCCGGTGTTCTCCGGCACCTTCAGCTTTGAGCAGCGCATCGGCTCGGCTGCTGTCCCGTCCGCAGCTGAGAACGCGACCGCAAACGTCCCCGGGCAGTGCCAAATGTCCGTCAACCGTATCTATGCCGTGGTCTCTGCGCTGACCTCGTTCTTCCTGCCGCTGCTGGTGATGACCGCAGCCTACATCCGGGTGCACCGCATCGCCGCCGATCACTCGCAGGTCACCAGGCAAAGGAAGGCGGCCGCATCAGCCGGGACAGCTTCCGCCGCCGTGTCTCGCCAGATTAACAGCGAGTCCAAGGCTACTAAGACGCTTGGGCTGATTTTGGGTGAGTGCCGACTTGCATCGTGTCTTTTTTGATGAATGGAAACCATGTCATTAGCACGGTTTCAAAGACAACTCAGCACCAAGATCACGCTATCAACATCGCAGGCTGCTTCTACGCCTGCTGGTTCCCGTTCTTCCTGATGTACATCGCCTGCCCGTTCACGCTGGACAACTGCTCCGGCCTGCCAGCCTGGGCGGTCACCCTGATCACGTGGATCGGGTACGCCAACTCGGGCATCAACCCGCTGCTCTACGGCTCCAACCAGCGCGAATTCCGCCTGGCCTACCTGCGCCTGCTCGGCTGCCGTCGCGAGTCCGACCTGCGCTACCTGCGGTCGGACAGGCGCACCGCGCTCAGCTTGTACCGGCGCACCGCCGCCGGGCTGAGGCCGACTGGCACTGCCGACCTGCAGCTGCGTCGGGCCGCCGTCATCGCCGCCTGGGGTGTCGGCGCTACCCGGGTGCCGGCGGCGACAACTTCCATGGCGGCTAACAGCGGAGAGACTGCAGTCTGACTAGCGAAGAGATTGACTGACTCTCTGACTAGCGGAGAGATTGACTGACCCTCTGACTAGCGGAGAGATTTACCGACCCTCTGTTGAATTAAATTTGCATTGGACTCTTGAAAACTCGATTGTCAGAATTGTCTATGGCTGATTGTAGCAGTACCCACGGCAAACTGCAGCTATGGTCTGTGGCAGATTGTAGCAGTACCCACGGCAGACTGCAGCTATGGTCTGTGGCAGATTGTAGCAGTACCCACGGCAAACTGCAGCTATATGGTCTATGGCTGATTGTAGCAGTACCCACGGCAAACTGCAGCTATGGTCTGTGGCAGATTGTAGCAGTACCCACGGCAAACTGCAGCTATGGTCTGTGGCAGATTGTAGCAGTACCCACGGCAGACTGCAGCTATGGTCTGTGGCAGATTGTAGCAGTACCCACGGCAAACTGCAGCTATATGGTCTATGGCTGATTGTAGCAGTACCCACGGCAAACTGCAGCTATGGTCTGTGGCAGATTGTAGCAGTACCCACGGCAAACTGCAGTTATGGTCTGTGGCAGATTGTAGCAGTACCCACGGCAAACTGCAGTTATGGTCTGTGGCAGATTGTAGCAGTACCCACGGCAGACTGCAGCTATATGGTCTATGGCAGATTGTAGCAGTACCCACGGCAGACTGCAGCTATGGTCTGTGGCAGATTGTAGCAGTACCCACGGCAAACTGCAGCTATATGGTCTATGGCTGATTGTAGCAGTACCCACGGCAAACTGCAGCTATGGTCTGTGGCAGATTGTAGCAGTACCCACGGCAAACTGCAGTTATGGTCTGTGGCAGATTGTAGCAGTACCCACGGCAGACTGCAGCTATATGGTCTATGGCAGATTGTAGCAGTACCCACGGCAGACTGCAGCTATGGTCTGTCACTATGGAAACAAGATCTTAAACTTGTCATTTTATCTTAATTGGACTTGGACTTAAACACGCTCGCAATTCTTGTACATGAAATTTCACTGTTGCGATCCGAAATATCGAATTTATGACAGTTTGCTTCTATTTGCAAATATCCGGCTCGTAATGCTGCACCCTGCATAGCAGCCTCTGTTCTTTCTAATCTTTTTAGGAATCAATACTCAATATAGTGCACAGAAGTGAAAAGAGTGACAGAAGTGAAAAGAGTGGCAGAAGTGAAAAGAGTGACAGAAGTGAAAAGAGTGACAGAAGTGAAAAGAGTGACAGAAGTGAAAAGAGTGGCAGAAGTGAAAAGAGTGACAGAAGTGAAAAGAGTGACAGAAGTGAAAAGAGTGACACAAGTGAAGAGTGGAAGAAGTGAAAGGAGTGAAAAGAGTGATAAGAGTGACACAAGTAAAGAGTGGAAGAAGTGAAAAGAGTGACAGAAGTGATAAGAGTGACACAAGTGAAGAGTGGAAGAAGTGAAAGGAGTGAAAAGAGTGACAGAAGTGAAGAGTGAAAGGAGTGAAAGAGTGATTTGCAATCTACAGCAGGAATTACAGAAAGGAAGAGATGCTCGTAAGAAGTGAAAAGAGCTGTGCCAGTAGGTAATGAAGATTATGAAATTCGTTAAAGGCCAAGGCTCCATCCCTGCCAGAAAAAGCTGACTGTTTGGCCTCATCAATTTCTTTCTAGGCAGGCAAGGGTAATATTTTCTGGCGAAGGAAAAAATGCGAATTTTCTTTCATTTTTTGCCAGAGTCTTCTCCAGGAAATTCTCTCGTTTCTTCTCCATCTCCCTGATTTTCCTATTTCGTGAGCAGTCTGCATCAGGACCCGGGCGTTCCCAACCTCAGCTTCCCCAACCAATTAGTGAAATTCAATTCCTCGTCTTTGGAAGACAATTATCTGTATTTGTCGGGATTTCTCCCGGTAGTGACGAGTCTGCGACACTTTTAGATTCGCCATCGTAAATTCTGACCTCAATTCCGAGAGCCAAAAAACTTTTTAGCGAATCTCTGCTCTAATAAAGGGCTTTCTGCCACTTTTGTCAGCTCAACATTCATATTTATTTCTTTAGCATTATCATTCTTTCGATGCTCAGAGCCGTCTCCTAGAAGCAGAAACTCTAGAAGCATGCATGAATGAATGTTGCCCCCCCGATGGGATGGAAAATTTCAAACTCGGGACTGACAGAATTCAATTTCGAATCTGTCCATCTGCCTGATTTGCCTGCAGAGAAGGCGATGAATAATCCGCAATATCCCCTTACCAAAAATGGTAACTGAAAAATCTTCGGCTAAAAAGTACTTCTACAATTTTTGTTAGAGCACGCACATCGATATGCTCGCAAAAAAACTTTTTTTTAAACATTAAACGGCAGTTTGACGATTTTAAATTTATTAGGGTAGTAACTACTAAAGTAGCTGTCAGTGTGGCGCTGATGCAGTTGTCGGTGTGGCGCTGATGCAGCTGTCAGTGTGGCGCTGATGCAGCTGTCAGTGTGGCGCTGATGCAGTTGTCAGTGTGGCGCTGATGCAGCTGTCAGTGTGGCGCTGATGCAGCTGTCAGTGTGGCGCTGATGCAGTTGTCAGTGTGGCGCTGATGCAGCTGTCAGTGTGGCGCTGATGCAGCTGTCAGTGTGGCGCTGATGCAGTTGTCAGTGTGGCGCTGATGCAGTTGTCAGTGTGGCGCCAAAGTGGCTGTCAGTGTGGCGCAAAAGCGGCTGTCAGTGTGGCACCAAAGCGGCTGTCAGTGTGGCGCTGATGCAGCTGTCAGTGTGGCGCTGATGTAGCTGTCAGTGTGGCGCTGATGTAGCTGTCAGTGTGGCGCTGATGCAGTTGTCAGTGTGACGCCAAAGCAGCTGTCAGTGTGGCGCTGATGTAGCTGTCAGTGTGGCGCCAAAGCAGCTGTCAGTGTGGCGCTGATGTAGCTGTCAGTGTGGCGCTGATGTAGTTGTCAGTGTGACGCTGATGTAGCTGTCAGTGTGGCGCCAAAGCAGCTGTCAGTGTGGCGCTGATGCAGTTGTCAGTGTGGCGCTGATGTAGCTGTCAGTGTAGCGCTGATGTAGCTGTCAGTGTGGCGCCAAAGCAGCTCCAGACGAGCGTACAACAGCACTGAAATTGAGAAAAACTGCAGCTGTTACTGTCCAGCTAAAAATTCGCAGCTTTAGTTGCTATGCGGGCGGCTACTTAGCGGTCGAGCTAAGCCAAGAATTTCTAATTCAAGCTTTTGAAAGTTCAGCCTACAGCCTCTCTTCTGCTTCGGTCTCTGACAGTTGCTTTGATGAAGCACCGTAGAGGCAGAGGCCGGCAGAGACGCCAGCCAAGTTTCAATTTACACGCAGCGGATTTGGCTGAGAGAAAAAGTTCCAGCTGAGTCCAGTTGGGCACTAGTGGGAAATCCTGCTCAAGGCTGTCTGTCTGTCCGGTGGCAACTTCTTTCATTAGCGAAAGAAGACTAAGTGCTCGGCAGGAAAGGGCCTCGGCTTCTATTTGTAATCGGGGTTGGGGCGCAAGGCTTAAAGAGTCGAGAGCTGATGGTCATTTCTGAAGAAGTTGCTAACTACGAGTGCCTCTACGCTGCAATAAAATGTCTTGAGAAGTTCTGAAGTGTCTCTAATGCTGCTGACTGGTTTCGAAATTTATTTTTGACAAGTTTGAGCTCTGGCTTGTAATGGCTTGTGTGCGAGTGCTAGGGTGGGAGTGTTACAGTGTAGGGTGGGAGAGTTACAGTGTAGGGTGGGAGAGTTACAGTGTAGAGTGGGAGTGTTACAGTGTAGGGTGGGAGAGTTACAGTGTAGAGTGGGAGTGTTACAGTGTAGAGTGGGAGTGTTACAGTGTAGGGTGGGAGAGTTACAGTGTAGGGTGGGAGTGTTACAGTGCAGGGTGGGAGAGTTACAGTGTAGGGTGGGAGTGTTACAGTGGAGGGTGGGAGTGTTACAGTGGAGGGTGGGAGTGTTACAGTTAAGGGTGGGAGTGTTACAGTGGAGGGTGGGAGTGTTACAGTGTAGGGTGGGAGTGTTACAGTGTAGAGTGGGAGTGTTACAGTGTAGAGTGGGAGTGTTACAGTGTAGAGTGGGAGTGTTACAGTGTAGAGTGGGAGTGTTACAGTGTAGAGTGGGAGTGTTACAGTGTAGGGTGGGAGTGTTACAGTGCAGGGTGGGAGAGTTACAGTGTAGAGTGGGAGTGTTACAGTGTAGGGTGGGAGAGTTACAGTGCAGGGTGGGAGAGTTACAGTGTAGGGTGGGAGAGTTACAGTGTAGGGTGGGAGTGTTACAGTGCAGGGTGGGAGAGTTACAGTGTAGAGTGGGAGTGTTACAGTGTAGGGTGGGAGAGTTACAGTGCAGGGTGGGAGAGTTACAGTGTAGGGTGGGAGAGTTACAGTGTAGAGTGGGAGTGTTACAGTGCAGGGTGGGAGAGTTACAGTGTAGAGTGGGAGTGTTACAGTGTAGGGTGGGAGAGTTACAGTGTAGGGTGGGAGTGTTACAGTGCAGGGTGGGAGAGTTACAGTGTAGGGTGGGAGTGTTACAGTGGAGGGTGGGAGTGTTACAGTGGAGGGTGGGAGTGTTACAGTGTAGAGTGGGAGTGTTACAGTGGAGGGTGGGAGTGTTACAGTGTAGGGTGGGAGTGTTACAGTGTAGAGTGGGAGTGTTACAGTGTAGAGTGGGAGTGTTACAGTGTAGAGTGGGAGTGTTACAGTGTAGAGTGGGAGTGTTACAGTGTAGAGTGGGAGTGTTACAGTGTAGGGTGGGAGTGTTACAGTGTAGGGTGGGAGTGTTACAGTGTAGAGTGGGAGTGTTACAGTGGAGGGTGGGAGTGTTACAGTGTAGGGTGGGAGTGTTACAGTGTAGAGTGGGAGCGTTACAGTGGAGGGTGGGAGTGTTACAGTGTAGGGTGGGGAGTGTTACAGTGTAGAGTGGGAGTGTTACAGTGTAGGGTGGGAGTGTTACAGTGTAGGGTGGGAGTGTTAGCAAACCCAAGTTCGAATAGAATAAGCTACAGAAGAAGAGAAATAGTGCAGAGTAAAATTTCCTTGACTGTGCAAGCAGAATCAGTAGAAAGAACTGTTAGCAACATTAAAATATTGTCTAGCAAAAAATATTTCATGCGATTATTGCCTTGCGTGTCGGTGAGATTTCAGCGGAATCCGAGCAGAAGAATGGCGAGGCTGGTACTGGACTGACCCGGGAGCGAAGCGGGAAAGCAAGAGTCAGAAGCAGCAGATTATGTCCCACACCGAGCACGCAGGTTTGTTGGCAGATAGGGATAATTAAATTAAGCATAATGAGCAAGAATTTAATGACAGGAATGGGTCACGCATGGGGGATCGGGTGCTAAAGCAGTGGCCTCAACTAGCACTGCATGCCTTCTGCTTTGATGTTACTCTTGGGGGCTTTTTTGGGCAGGCAAAAAACGCTGCCTCAGAAAAGCAGAACTCGCTGAAGCAGAAGATCGAACCGCTGATACTTGTATGCGACGAACAGGATTAAGTCTTACGCGAGGAATTTTTTTTACTTTTTATTTTACGTACATGTAGACTCGGAGGATGAGACCTAGAGAAACTGTCATACCGTTGTTTTTTGCTACAAATTTGTATTTTACTTGGACGATAAGGCGATAAGAAGACAGAGATGGGCTGGAAGGGAGTATAGAGGAGAGGGTGGCGGGGAGTTAGTTGGCAGAGGGAATGTAAGGGACCGAGAGGAGAGGGAGATAGGGAGATGGTTGGCGGAGAGGGACTGCAAAGGACAGAGAGGAGGGAGGTGGTTGGCGGAGAGGGACAGAGAGAGGAGGGAGATGGTTGGCGGAGAGGGACTGCAAGGGACAGAGGAGGGAGGTGGTTGGCGGAGAGGGACAGAGAGAGGAGGGAGGTGGTTGGCGGAGAGGGACTGCAAGGGACAGAGGAGGGAGGTGGTTGGCGGAGAGGGACTGCAAGGGACAGAGGAGGGAGGTGGTTGGCGGAGAGGGACTGCAAGGGACAGAGGAGGGAGGTGGTTGGCGGAGAGGGACTGCAAGGGACAGAGGAGGGAGGTGGTTGGCGGAGAGGGACTGCAAGGGACAGAGAGAGGAGGGAGATGGTTGGCGGAGAGGGACTGCAAGGGACAGAGAGAGGAGGGAGGTGGTTGGCGGAGAGGGACTGCAAGGGACAGAGAGAGGAAGGTGGTTGGCGGAGAGGGACTGCAATTCTATCTTTTGTCTACTAAGTTGATGGTCCTTCGCATTATAAACGCAAGAAGAACTACAAATGAAAGAGAGGGAATGCTTCTTAAAGAATTTATTGCTGCTAAATTCAATTTGTTTCTAAACCACATCTCATTTGCATCTTTGAAGCTGAGACTCTTAAATTTGTACTGGCAGCTCCGGCACCGAAAGGTCAATACTCGTATCGCACCAGCACTCGGCATGAAGCCACTTTGGTTCACTTTATACTCTAACAGCCTTGCACTCCATTGCCGGCTTTGAGACCCTGTGGCCGCCCAATCAGCTGCGACCGCTGCAAATGAAAGCTGGCAGTTGGGGCTGATGGAATCTGCCTATTTTATAGGGAAGTCTCGTGCATTGAAATTGAATAGTTAGAAGGCAGGGATATGCGGGGGCAGGGATGATATATGCGAGTCAGGACAGGCCCGGGAAAAGGTCAGGACAGGCATTGATCACCTTCCCTCCCACACTGTAACTCTCTGTCACTGTAACACTCCCACCCTACACTGTAACACTGCCACCCTACACTGTAACACTCCCACCCTACACTGTAACACTGCCACCCTACACTGTAACACTCCCACCCTACACTGTAACACTGCCATCCTACACTGTAACACTCCCACCCTACACTGTAACACTGCCACCCTCCACTGTAACACTCCCACCATTCACTGTAACACTTCCACCCTTAACTGTAACACTTCCACCCTACACTGTAACACTCCCACCCTCCACTGTAACACTGCCACCCTACACTGTAACACTTCCACCCTACACTGTGTAACAGTCAAATCAGGATAGGCACAGGGCAGGGTCAGGACAGGCACAGGGCAGGGTCAGGACAGGCACAGGGCAGGGTCAGGACAGGCACAGGGCAGGGTCAGGACAGGCACAGGGCAGGGTCAGGACAGGCACAGGGCAGGGTCAGGACAGGCACAGGGCAGGGTCAGGACAGGCACAGGGCAGGGTCAGGACAGGCACAGGGCAGGGTCAGGACAGGCACAGGGCAGGGTTAGGACAGGCACAGGGCCGGGTCAGGACAGGCACAGGGCAGGGTCAGGACAGGCACAGGTCCCGTCAGTCAGCAGTAGGTGACAGCAGAGACGAAGCTGCAGATGCAAAGTACGCCACACCCAAATTCAGAAATACTAAAAGAATGAGCCACATAGCCAAATTTCTGAATCACACACCTGCCACACACAACGATGAGCATAATATTTTGAAGCATGCAATGTGCAGTTCTATTTGAATAAATATCATTAAAATCTGGGATCACAAGTGGAATACAAAGGTGCACACGCCAAAGGAGGCACGGCCACTCACGGTACAATAGGAATTGAGAAGAAAATGCTTTTTCAAAAACAGAGGAATAGCGAGAACAATTAAAAGAAGACAATTTACAACAAAAAAAGCAAATAAAGACAAATATCAGTAATTAAAAATTCTAATTCTTAAATTAAAAAACGGCACAGATCGTTGTCCCACCGTGCTACTCACTGAAACAAAAATATAGTAGTAGTTACCGCATTTTAGAAGTACTAAAACAGCTTTAACTTGACAACAAAACAGAGATTAAACAAGCATAATAAGACGAATTTATTTACCCACAATAAGCATAATTTAGCGGTACAATAATACAATAATTTAAGCATAATTATTAAACTGCCCACAACAGTGAAGCAGGAAAGCAAAAGTCATGGAAACAAAACAGAAAAAAGTAAATGAAAAAAATTGTTTCAATTTTGACTGGAGAAGAAAATTTGTAAACGTAAAGCAGATTTGTTAATCCCACACCCTCGGCCTGAGTTGGAGCTCAATCCCACACCCTCAGCCTGAGTTGGAGCTCAACCCCACACCCTCAGCCTGAGTTGGAGATCAATCCCACACCCTCAGCCTGAGTTGGAGTTCAATCCCACACCCTCAGCTTGAGTTGGAGTTCAATCCCACACCCTCAGCCTGAGTTGGAGTTCAATCCCACACCCTCAGCTTGAGTTGGAGCTCAACCCCACACCCTCAGCCTGAGTTGGAGATCAATCCCACACCCTCAGCTTGAGTTGGAGCTCAATCCCACACCTTCAGTCAGCCCAGCTTCAGCAGCGGTTCATCTCCGCCAGGTGACTCGCTGCTGTTGGCGACCGCAGACACCGCGGCAGAGGCGGCGGGGGCGGCGGCAGCGGCGGGAGCGGCGGCGTCCCACGCGGCGAACGGCGCCTGAGGCGAGTCGCGGAACTCCCTGACGCCGGACCGGGGCTCGTCAGCGTCGTCCTCATCGTCCTCGTCCTCGTGCAGCGGAGTGGTGCTCTCATATTGGAAGCTGTTCTTGTTCAGGTCCATCTCGATTGGGAAGATTCTGCAGCCCTTCATCACTTCGCAGCAGTCATTGTGGTACTTGCTCATGGCCTGGACCAGGCACTGCAACTGGGACACCGTGTCCTGCACTGCATGGGCGAGGTGACGGCTATTGCGCGATGAACTGTAGATGTACTTTTAATAGTGAGACTTGATAATTTGATAGATTTGATAATTAATGAGAGAGATTGCAAATTTGATATTGGATGGATGAGATTCGATAGTGGGTGGGTGAGATTTCATATTGGGTGGGTGAGATTTAATATTGGGTGGGTGAGATTTAATATTGGGTGGGTGAGATTTAATATTGGGTGGGTGAGATTTAATATTGGGTGGGTGAGATTTAATATTGGGTGGGTGAGATTTCATATTGGGTGTATGAGATTTAATATTGGGTGGGTGAGATTTAATATTGGGTGGGTGAGATTTAATATTGGGTGGGTGAGATTTCATATTGGGTGTATGAGATTTAATATTGGGTGGGTGAGATTTAATATTGGGTGGGTGAGATTTCATATTGGGTGTATGAGATTTAATATTGGGTGGGTGAGATTTAATATTGGGTGGGTGAGATTTAATATTGGGTGGGTGAGATTTCATATTGGGTGGGTGAGATTTAATATTGGGTGGGTGAGATTTAATATTGGGTGGGTGAGATTTAATATTGGGTGGGTGAGATTTAATATTGGGTGGGTGAGATTTAATATTGGGTGGGTGAAATTTGATATTGGGTGTATGAGATTTAATATTGGGTGGGTGAGATTTAATATTGGGTGGGTGAGATTTAATATTGGGTGGGTGAGATTTAATATTGGGTGGGTGAGATTTCATATTGGGTGGGTGAGGTTTAATATTGGGTGGGTGAGATTTCATATTGGGTGGGTGAGATTTAATATTGGGTGGGTGAGATTTAATATTGGGTGGGTGAGATTTAATATTGGGTGGGTGAGATTTAATATTGGGTGGGTGAAATTTAATATTGGGTGGGTGAGGTTTAATATTGGGTGGGTGAGATTTAATATTGGGTGGGTGAAATTTGATATTGGGTGTATGAGATTTAATATTGGGTGGGTGAGATTTAATATTGGGTGGGTGAGATTTAATATTGGGTGGGTGAGATTTAATATTGGGTGGGTGAAATTTGATATTGGGTGGGTGAGATTTAATATTGGGTGGGTGAAATTTGATATTGGGTGTATGAGATTTAATATTGGGTGGGTGAGATTTCATATTGGGTGGGTGAGATTTAATATTGGGTGGGTGAGATTTAATATTGGGTGGGTGAAATTTGATATTGGGTGTATGAGATTTAATATTGGGTGGGTGAGATTTAATATTAGGTGGGTGAGATTTAATATTGGGTGGGTGAGATTTAATATTGGGTGGGTGAGATTTAATATTGGGTGGGTGAGATTTGATATTGGGTGGGTGAGATTTCATATTGGGTGGGTGAGATTTAATATTGGGTGGGTGAGATTTGATACTGGGTGGGTGAGATTTGATATCGGATGATGAGATTTGATATTGGGTGTATGTGATTTAATATTGGGTGGGTGAGATTTCATATTCGGTGGGTGAGATTTCATATTGGGTGGGTGAGATTGAAAATCAGTAAGTGAGATTTGTACTGGGTGTATGAGATTTGATATTGGGTGGGTGAGATTTGATATCGGATGATGAGATTTGATATTGGGGGGTGAGATTTGATCGAAATTAAAGAAGTCAGAATTGGAAGTCGCCGCTCACCGTGCTTGTTGTCCAGCAGCTCGATCTTCACCAGCACATCATTGCGCATCTTGGCAAACCGGCTTCTGGCTTCCTGACGGCAGCGGAGGATCAGCCTGAGCAGGGAATACAGTGGGATGTGGGATCTTAGTAAGTACAATAGCTATTCCGAGACTCATAACAGCCTCACCTATTCTCATAACAGCCTCACCTGTACTCATAACAGCCTCACCTGTACTCACAACAGCCTCACCTGTACTCACAACAGCCTCACCTGTACTCATAACAGCCTCACCTGTACTCATAATTCCCGGTCTCCACCCGATAAAGCGGCTCCTGAAGCGCGGCAAAGCTGTACTCTTCATCATCCATTTCTTTCACTTTGAGACAGTAGGACTGCAATTTTGAGGTGTGAAGTTTTCAAACATCAAATTCCGTATCATTATTAGTTGCATCGAAACAAATACTCGAACAAACAACTCACCAAATATTCGAATTTGCAATCCAGATATTTCTTTACAGTCAGTCGAGTGTCGGGCACCACTTTAGTCAGGAATGTGTTCATATCGCTGATCATCTGTTGCGAGAATTGGAGGGATTTGAAGAGGATCCATAAGATTGGGATTTGAGTAGTTAGACTAGGATTTGAGTAATGAGATTTGGGATTTGAGTAATGAGATTAGGATTTGAGTAATGAGATTTGGGATTTGAGTAATGAGATTTGGGATTTGAGTAATGAGATTTGGGATTTGAGTAGTTAGACTAGGATTTGAGTAATGAGATTAGGGATTTGAGTAATGAGATTAGGATTTGAGTAATGAGATTTAGGATTTGAGTAATGAGATTTGGGATTTGAGTAGTTAGACTAGGATTTGAGCAATGAGATTAGGATTTGAGTAATGAGATTTAGGATTTGAGTAATGAGATTTGGGATTTGAGTAATGAGATTTGGGATTTGAGTAATGAGATTTGGGATTTGAGTAATGAGATTTGGGATTTGAGCAATGAGATTTGGGATTTGAGTAATGAGATTTGGGATTTGAGAAATGAGATTTGGGATTTGAGTAATGAGATTTCGGATTCAAGTAATGATATTGGCATATAAGTTCTAAATAAGCCATCATAATAGGAGCCTCCAATCGCTTAAAAAACATACTCCCAGCCATACAGGAATGCGGGCCTCACAAAACTGGTACTAAATAATAATGACTGACGCGGGAATTACCGGTAAGTTGGCCAAAGACAAACTGAGTTTTATTTCTACAGCAAACAATCTGGCAGGGAAGAGGCGTTAGCTTAGTTTATAAAAACCCCGGTTTGCCTGTTCTGCAAACAAAAATGTTCTGTGGATCCAGAAAGATATAGCAGCAGCAGCACCCACCGGCTTCACAGTCTTCAAGCACTCGATGGCCGCCTGCTCCATCCTGCGGTGAGTCCCGCCAAACTGGGTGAACGCCTCCGAGGCCCTCGGCTGCGGCTCCTTCACCCCGACCTCAGACAGAATCTCGCCGAACACCCGCTGCACCTGGCTGAGCCGATAAAAAGCCTTAATTAAGGACTTAGTCTGGTTCATCAGGCCGAAGAACATCCCGGCTGTCCGGTTCATCTCGTCCAGCTTCTTCAGTAGGCCGTCTGGAGCAGGGATTTGGGAAACTTAGAATAGTTAAGACTGGCTTTCAATAATAGTATTCATATTCATATTTTACCAGAGACCGGCACAACACGAGACAATTATTGATGGCAGGATTATAGCTAAATGAATTCGATATCTATTTAAAACAACTGCAACCCGAATCTACGATATTTCATATGCTATTTCATAAAATGGTAATGTCACCAACCTCGAAATGTCATAAGCTGGAAATCTCATAGAACGGAAATCTCACTAGATGGAAATCCCACTAGATGGAAATCCCAGTAGATGGAAATCTCACTAGCTGGAAATCCCACTAGATGGAAATCTCACAAGCTGGAAATCTCACTAGATGGAAATCTCAGTAGATGGAAATCTCACTAGCTGGAAATCCCACTAGATGGAAATCTCACAAGCTGGAAATCTCACAAGCTGGAAATCCCACTAGATGGAAATCTCACAATTTGGAAATCTCACAAGCTGGAATTCTCATAGAATGGAAATCTCACTAGATAGAAATCTCACAAGCTGGAAATCTCACAAGCTGGAAATCCCACTAGATGGAAATCTCACAATCTGGAAATCTCACAAGCTGGAATTCTCATAGAATGGAAATCTCACTAGATAGAAATCTCACAAGCTGGAAATCTCACAAGCTGGAAATCTCACAAGCTGGAAATCCCACTAGATGGAAATATCACAATCTGGAAATCTCACAAGCTGGAATTCTCATAGAATGGAAATCTCACTAGATAGAAATCTCACAAGCTGGAAATCTCACAAGCTGGAAATCCCACTAGATGGAAATCTCACAATCTGGAAATCTCACAAGCTGGAATTCTCATAGAATGGAAATCTCACTAGATAGAAATCTCACAAGCTGAAAATCTCACAAGCTGGAAATCCCAATAGATGGAAATCTCACAATCTGGAAATCTCACAAGCTGGAATTCTCATAGAATGGAAATCTCACTAGATAGAAATCTCACAAGCTGGAAATCTCACAAGCTGGAAATCCCACTAGATGGAAATCTCACAATCTGGAAATCTCACAAGCTGGAATTCTCATAGAATGGAAATCTCACTAGATAGAAATCTCACAAGCTGGAAATCTCACAAGCTGGAAATCTCACAAGCTGGAAATCCCACTAGATGGAAATCTCACAATCTGGAAATCTCACAAGCTGGAATTCTCATAGAATGGAAATCTCACTAGATAGAAATCTCACAAGCTGGAAATCTCACAAGCTGGAAATCCCACTAGATGGAAATCTCACAATCTGGAAATCTCACAAGCTGGAATTCTCATAGAATGGAAATCTCACTAGATAGAAATCTCACAAGCTGGAAATCTCACTAGCTGGAAATCCCACTAGATGGAAATCTCACAAGCTGGAAATCTCACAAGCTAAAAATCTGTATACTGCAGCTAACACCCATGTATTGTTATATAGAAATGTAGTGAAATTTCTGCAATTTTGTTAGTCATTTGTTGTCTATCTAAACCAAATGATTAGGTTTCATTATTTGAACGAATTTCATATCCGGTTGTAAAAGTCACAATCTGATTGTGTTGCTGAGATGCCAAGCGTCAAAGGGTTAGTGAAGCCATGGCTTAAAGGGAGGCTCAAAGATGGAAATCTCACAAGCTGGAAATCTCACAAGATGGAAACCTCACTAGATGGAAATCTCACAAGACGGAAATATCACAAGCTGGAAATCTCAAACTCAAAATCTCATAAACGGGAAATCTTATAGACTGAAAATCTCACAAATTGGAAATCGTACAAGCAGGAAATCTCATGAGCTGGAAATCTCATTAGAAATTTCACAAGCTGGAAATCGTACAAGCAGGAAATCTCATGAGCTGGAAATCTCATTAGAAATTTCACAAGCTGGAAATCTCACAAACTGAAAATCTCAAAAGTAGGAAATCTCATAAATGGGAAATCTCATAAACGGGAAATCTCATAAACGGGAAATCTCAAAAACTGGAAACCTGAAGACCTCATGCCGAAACCACAATCAAAACAACATCATAATTATTTAGCAAAATCCACAACAACAAAGGAAAATAACACAGAGAAGACCAGACTGCCTTCGTGAACCAAACTCTCATTGCAGTCCGATATTTTCCAGGACCACGGCGTGGTTGGCGCTTATTCTACTCGTAGTAGAAGGGGGCATCGATTGCGCTAAATTAAAATTTACGAGCTGCAGTCAGAACAGCGTGGACCATGGGGGCGTCTGTCAGCGGGCGATTGACGGAATCACCGACAGCACATTCAGCCGAGGCAGCTGCACCCACACCCAGAGGAGAACTTTCGGGGGCTGGTGGACCGGCTTCTTTGCGGCAAGTATTTGCGGGAATTCGGGGAAATACGGAGCTAGCGTTCACGGGAATTTGAAGCTAGCGTTCACGGAAATCCGGAGCTAGCGTTCACGGGAATTTGGAGCTAGCGTTCACGGAAATTTGGAGCTAGCGTTCACGGAAATAAGGAGCTAGCGTTCACGGGAATTTGGAGCTAGCGTTCAGGAGAATTTGGAGCTAGCGTTAAGGGGAATTTGGAGCTAGCGTTCACGGAAGTTTGGAGCTAGCGTTAAGGGGAATTTGGAGCTAGCGTTCAGGGGAATTTGGAGCTAGCGTTCACGGAAGTTTGGAGCTAGCGTTCACGGGAACTTGGAGCTAGAATTCATGGGAATTTGAGGCTACTATTCACAAGACTTTAAAGCTAATATTCACAAGACTTTAAAGCTAATATTCACAAGAATTTAAAGCTACTATTCACAAGACTTTGAAGCTACTATTCACAAGAAGCAACGGATCGGTATATGTAATTCACAAGACTTCAGAGCTCACGGGCATTGGAAGCTAGTGTTCATGGAAACTCTCGAATAACTCGCAGCATTGGAGTAACAACAAAGATCATTCTATACACCCAACTCGAACAGGGAGAGGTCAGCGTGGCCAATGTGACCGTGTGGAACAGGCAGGACTGCTGCCCAGACAGACTGGACGATTTTGACCTGTCAATCGGCGGCTCCGTGTGCCAGCACTCAGCCTCCCTGGCCAGCAAGGCTTGGGCTACGCTGGACTGCCGGGGACTGCGAGGCGACAGCGTTACCATAGCAACTAAATTAAAGGAGGCGTTGACGCTATGCGAAGTGGAAGTCTACGGCGAATATTCAGGTGAAAATGTTGAGCAGACTGCGGCGCGAGAGTGAAACAAGTACCATTCAATTACAAAGAAAGTAGGCATTCACTACACAAGGACAACAGGTACTTTGACAGAGAAAAAGCAATTTCCGAAGGTAAAAGTAATCGGTAAGTTTTAAATTTCAGTCAGTATTCTTTTCTCAAATATCCAAACTATCCTACTATAAGTAGCGGAGAAGAAAAACTAAGCGCTATATTTTGTGTGTACAACAAATAAAAAGAAAAGTGCACAACAGTCAGGTCAAACCGTTGCACAGAATGGCCCGGCTAAGGCCCAGAGCGTCAGCCGTGTCGTTGGACATGTTCTCAACAACCTTGTGCTTCACTTTCTTCAGTACTTTAATTATATACGGTTTGCATGGCGAAGCGGGTTATGCTATTATTTAGCAACTATCCAGTGAAACTACATCTAGCATGTAAATGTACTTTTACACCGCGCACCGAAACCCGTCCTGTGCCAGCAGCCCAGTGCGCAATCAAACAAAAATATACAAGTTATGATTTACCACCAAAAATCATTTCAGTCAAGCCCTAGAAAAAAACGATTGAAAAGGGACAAAGATTCGAGAAATGAATAGAAAATTGGAATTGAAATTTGAAAATATTTTATGGTCAGGTTGGAAATCTTACCGTTGACCAGCACGGCTCTGGAGAGGCCGAGGCCGTCCGCGGTCGAGCTGGACATTGTATCCACTACCCTGTGCTTCGCCTTCTTAAGGACTTTAATAGTTTTCAAGGGTGCGCCAAGAGTGACATGTACAACGGCAACTTAAATGCTTGAACATTAATAAATTAATTACATAAATTTGTAACGCCTAAAAAGCAGAAGGGCGATTTTAAAAATAGATGTGACATGAAGCCAAAAGAATGATATCGTTAAGGTTGTGGTTGTGGTTTCCCTGATGAATTTCGAGAGGGAAAAATAGGATAGGGTAGGAAAGAGAGGGGTAGGAGAGAGGTAGGAGAGAGGGGTAGGAGATATAAGGGTAGGAGAGACAGGGGTAGGAGAGGGGTAGGAGAGATAAGGGTAGGAGAGACAGGGGTAGGAGAAGGGTAGGAGAGATAAGGGTAGGAGAGACAGGGGTAGGAGAGACAGGGGTAGGAGAGACAGGGGTAGGAGAGACAGGGGTAGGAGAGACAGGGGTAGGAGAGACAGGGTTAGGAAAGACAGGGGTAGGAGAGACAGGGGTAGGAAAGACAGGGGTAGGAAAGACAGGGGTAGGAAAGACAGGGGTAGGAGAGACAGGGGTAGGAGAGGGGTAGGAGAGGGGTAGGAGAGACAGGGGTAGGAAAGACAGGGGTAGGAGAGACAGGAGTAGGAGAGACAGGGGTAGGAGAGACAGGGGTAGGAGAGACAGGGTTAGGAAAGACAGGGGTAGGAGAGACAGGGGTAGGAAAGACAGGGGTAGGAAAGACAGGGGTAGGAGAGGGGTAGGAGAGACAGGGGTAGGAGAGGGGTAGGAGAGACAGGGGTAAGAGAGGGGTAGGAGAGGGTAGGAGAGGGGTAGGAGTGAGAGAATGCGGAAGGCAGGTATCATGAATATTAATTCAAAACCTAAATTAAAGAATCCGGTATCAAGTGATTCAACACAAAATGCAATGTTATCGGAGTTGCCATGTTCATGTCAATTATTAGGCTGCACTGCAAAAATACTTCAACGGAAGATAAAAATAGCATACCGTAATAAATGAAATAGGCTATTAATAACAATAATTCTCAATAAATGCCGTTAAAACATTTTCCCACTTACTGATATCCAAACTCTTGCCCTGCTTTGGATCGGCATGCAAGCAGTTGTAACCGATGGTGACCGCGCCCTGCAATGCCGGGTGCGGGCTCAAGTATGTGTACAGCGGCAGCTGTCACCCTAGCATCAGCAGCAGCTGTCACCCCAACATCAGCAGCTGTCACCCCAACATCAGCACCAGCTGTCACCCCAACATCAGCAGCTGTCACCCCAACATCAGCAGCAACTGTCACCCCAACATCAGCAGCTGTCACCCCAACATCAGCACCAGCTGTCACCCCAACATCAGCAGCAGCTGTCACCCCAACATCAGCACCAGCTGTCACCCCAACATCAGCAGCAGCTGTCACCCCAACATCAGCAGCATTCGTCACCCCAACATCAGCAGCAGCTGTCACCCCAACATCAGCAGCATTCGTCACCCCAACATCAGCAGCAGCTGTCACCCCAACATCAGCAGCAGCTGTCACCCCAACATCAGCACCAGCTGTCACCCCAACATCAGCACCAGCTGTCACCCCAACATCAGCAGCAGCTGTCAACCCAACATCAGCAGCATCCGTCACCCCAACATCAGCAGCAGCATTTATCACCCAGCAGCATTCATCACCCCAACATCAGCAGCAGCTGTCACCCCAATAAACCTCAGTTCAGGCAACACACCTTGAAGCTCTGAATGAGCCGCGCCACCTCCACTTTGCTCTTGGACTTGACGCTCTGCCCATTGACGCTGACAATCTCATCGCCACTTTTCAGAGTGCCCTCTTTGGCTGCCGGGGTATTGTCAAATATCTGCACCACATACAGACATGGGCAGTATGGTGCCCCGCCGCCAATGCTAATGCCAATGAGGTTCTGTGGGTCTTTCTCTAGAGAAACCACGCCAGAGGTGACTCGCATGCCCCTGTTATAAATATAAATTTATATCTATTTTCAAATTTATGGAACTAAACACATGAATATAAATATTGAAAGTTAACATTGCAATCAAAACTAGTCAAAACATTAAAAACTGTACATAAAATTTTTTATAGGGTTAGGAAAGTATTTTGATTATTAAATATTATTATCAATTTGATTTTATTACTAATAAACTATTAAAGAACATTTCATATTTTAGATATTACAATGGCTAAATTTTGTTAGAAAATTCATTTATTAGAATCATAAAACTAGAGCAATAATGGCTTTATTAAATATAAAATAGTTATGCCTCTATAATATCATACTTACCTTGTATCATGAGGCATGCTCACAAGTTCATTAGGACCAGTTGGATCATCACAAAATGTGCTTAATGGCATATAAAAACCCTTGGAAGCATCACCTTTTTCCATTATGATTTAGCTAAGAAAAAATTTTAACAGATATTTTGTAAAGTATATATATAACAATAGGTAAGAAAATAAAAAAATATATGCATTATATATTGTCATATTGAGATAGCAGGTTTAAAAAAATATCAATGCATAAATTCATACTAGTATAAACATATATAAAATAAATTAAAACATCTTTCACATTCAAAGAGTAAGACTTTTAAAAAAGCCTAAAATATAGACATTTATAAGAATTATTAAGCATAAGCCAATTGATAGCATTTTTTTATACTTTTAAATCTCTTTTCTCTTTCTCTTCTATATCTATTTGAGAAAAATGAATGAATCTGTTTAAATGTTGCAATTGCATACTTTATTTCAAAGTGATTTATCTTATATTCTAAAACAGTTTAAATTGGATATAGATTTAGGATTGGGATTGAAGCCTGTAAATACAAACAAGCATTAAAAATTGCAATTGCCTACTTTAAAATTGTTTCTGACCCTTTTTGAGTTTTTGACTCCATTATCCACCCTCCTCTCCACTTTTTGTGCCATTGCACTTGCTGTTTAACTCTTAGGCTTACAAAAGTAGAAAAGTACGAAGTGAAACGATAATTCTGCATGTGAATGATACTTAATTTTATAATTTTGAAATCACTCTATCATTTCGCTATGATTCAGATAACAGAATACAAAAATCTGTAAGCATTATACTAACAGTAAATGATTGTTTACAAATATTAAACTTACATTTTATCTTCTTCAATAGGATAACCATACTCATCATACATTGTTTAATTTTTATTAAGATAACAAAGAACGGCAAATAACTAAATAATTTTAAACTGTTACAGTTGGATTGGATCTGGGCGCCTAGGCCACTAAGTATAATTTTACCACGAAAACTATTTACCATGGTTCTTGGAAAAGCAAATACTTAAACTTTTTCTTCTTGTCATATCTTAACAAAATTTTTATGAGAACATCAGAAAATTAGGTTTTTCACATATACTTAAAATATATTTTTTTTCCTGCACAGAAGTTAAAAAATTGAGAAACAACGTCATTCTTTAAAGACTAAAAATGTTCCTCTCTACGTCAGTTGACAAATCACTGTGGCTTTCTTTTGTATGAAGTGCCAGAAAGTTAATTTTTACGCAATTACACTTAAAGACACAAGTGATTTTGAATTTAGGAATGCATTATTCGACGTTGTTGTCTGTATGAAGCCTCACATGCATCAGCGAGTCGTTTTAACAACTGCACATCGAAATCAATCGAATTGTCATCAGTATTAAAGTCACACACGACAGATGCATAATTTTCTGTATTATTTCAATGTATTACACCAACATAAGCAGAGGCATCGCTAAAGGGGGCAAGAAATACATCCCCTTATAATCAATAAATTTGATAAAATTTTGAATGCTGGTCCTTTTATTATCTGCAAAGAAACAAGATCTGAATACACACAGATCCATTCTAATAAAACTAAGACAGAAAATTGTACAAAGGCGTCGTGATCATGGATCGGATAAACAAACATATTGGATTGGTGTGTGGCCGCATCGTATTTATATAGCCTGTTGCATATTTATTATATTTGTATTAGTCAATACGCTTTGCAATACGGTTGTGTGGGACGCGGGGAGAACCCGGCTGATTGCTTTTTGTGTTTGCAATTCTCCTGGGTAATTTTCAATTTAATACAACTTTACACGTCAACTAAATTAGGAATTTTTACACATGATATTATAAAATATAATTGTTTAAAATGCTTGCACGGGCACAGCTGCCGCGGGGAACAAGTGTGTGCTTTTGTGTGAGAGACACGAGTTGTGAATTTATTGAAACAGAGCTTTAATTAACAACCAACAATCAGACACTGTCACTAATATATTACTACTCATAGTAACAAGTACGAGAATTTGAACGGATATTTAAAAAATGCAAGGGTTTAAAAATCAGGCAACATGAAAAACAGACGAATAATATTACAGCACAAGATACAACGGGAGCGCAAACGGAGAATTTTGGAACAGCTAAATCCGGACTTTGCCAGCTTGGGAATGAACAGTATTTGAACAGGCAAATTTATTAAACTTACAAGCTTTACTAAACTGAAAAACATTTTAGTTTTACAATAATTTTTACAATATTTTCTTACACGGAAAGGACACAAAAACGAAGATTAAAAAAGCAACAACTATTTTGCTAGCACAGGAAGCGGGCTTTATAATAATCAAATTTTGAATGACGGAGTGCTTTTGGGACATCGCCAGTGTCTACGCTTTACCAAATCAATGCTGAGTGTGAAAGAACACAGCTATTTATTCTATATTACTTATTTCTATCAGTAGTATTACGATATCATATAGGTGGGAAAAGACACGCCTTGGTGTATAAATGAATTTTTGCCTAGATAAAACCCCAAGAATCCTAAAGCAGTAAAGGCTGTCTGTTCAAAGCAATAAAAATGGCCTGCTTGTCTTTTTGGCTAATTAGGTGCGAGAGACATCAACTTTGCTGGTCTAAGCTGCAGACAGCAGAGTCACGGCACTAATGATAACCTAGCTTAGTATCATTTACTGAGATAGTGTGGCCTATCTAGCGTTTTAGAATCCCATCGAACCCATTAAACACGTCACATTTCTTTCGATACATTAGCAACCTTTGAAGCTTTTCTGCTATGAATTATTATTAAATGAATTACTTATCTTTCGATACATATCGGCTAAATTAAGCTAGAAACCTTGAAGCTTTTCTGCAATGAATTATAATTCAATGAATTACTTATCTTTCGATACATATCGGCTAAATTAAGCTATCAACCTCAAAGCTTTCTCCAACGATATTGATTATGGATTCAATAATTCAGTTGAAGTAGTAGTCAGGCCAAGTCGCACACGCACTGGCTAACAATGAGGGCCGCCTCGCTGCCGGACAGGCAAATCTCGGCCAGATAGTCCGAATAGCCGGACACGAATAGCCTGGCCGGCTGGGCGTGCCTAAGCAGATTTCGCAGAGCCAGGGCCGCAGTCAGCCTGATGTGCTTCGTCACCGGGCCCTCCCGGCTGGACACTGACGAACCCGATGGCGAGGAGGCTGCGGCAGCGGCCGCCGCGGCGGCAGCGTTAGCAACCACTTCGCGAGCGGCCAGCCGGTGGATGGCGTGCCTGGCCGCATCCTCCGGCAGTCGCAGCATCGCCGGCTGGTTGGCATTCTTTCCTTCGTTGGCAATTGACGCCGAGGAAGACGACGGCGATAGGGCTACGGCGCGGCGACGCTGAAGTGAGGCTTGGAGAGCTCGCTCGGAACAGTGCGACTCCTGCACGTGGGCCAGCAGGGAGTAGGCCCCGCGCGGCGTGGGATCGCAGCCGCGCCACAGGCAGCGGCATTGGTAGGACTGGCCGCTGGACTGGCCGCTGTCCCGCAGGTGGCGGGTGTAGACGTGGTGCAGCACTCGGGCAGGCGTGTCGCCGCAATACCAACAGCCGTCCCATTCGCACAGGAGGCCCAGCGGAGGCTGCTGCGGAGTTGACGGCGGTCCGACAATGCGAATCAACTGCTGCTGCTGCTGTTGCTGAGGCTGCTGGGAAGTCGGCTTAGGCTGGGAGTCGTGACCGTTCGGCAGGATGGAAACGGAGGCGCCGTTAGGCAGAGACGGATGATGCCCGTTGACTAAGACCTGCTGCCGCTGCTGCTGCTGTTTGGCCTTGGCGGCGGCTTCGCCCGGCCTGAGGTGGTTCAGCACCCGCTCGATGACGGCCTCGTGGCCCAGCACTGCCGGGCTGTCCGCTGCGGCGCTTGGCGAGGCCGCGGAATCGGCGACGGCGGTGCTGGCCGGATCGCTCGAGCTGTTGCTGCCAGTCGCCTGCGGTTCCGACGCGGTCATCAAGCGCCCGCCGGCGGCCGCCGCTGATGAAGAATCGTCACTTGAGGACACGGACGAGCAGGAGTTTCGCCGGCGCGGCTGCCTCTGCTGCTGCTCCGTCTGCTTCTGGCGTTGGTCCTGCTTTTCAGTCAGAACTTTCTTAGTCGGAGTAGAAGCTTCCTCTAGCACCAGTTTCGAGTTGTCATTGTCCATGGTGGGCGCGGCCGGCTGCTGGACAATGGACAGCCCGCCGTTCTGCAGCTCTGGAGCGGCCGAGAAGCCCAGGTCGCTGGGGAGATTTAGAGGGAGGGGGTTGATTAGGGTGTTGTTATGGTTTTTGGATTGAGTGGATTAAAAGGCTCCTGATTTGGCGGTTTACTCATGCCTGACTGGGGTTGAATCTTACTCTTACTGGGTAAATATTCTCACGCCTAATTAGATAAGATTCTCACGCCTAATTAGATTCTCACGCCTAATTAGATGAGATTCTCACGCCTAATTAGATTCTCACGCCTAATTAGATGAGATTCTCACGCCTAATTAGATAAGATTCTCACGCCTAATTAATTGAGATTCTCACGCCTAATTAGATGAGATTCTTACGCCTAATTAGATAAGATTCTCACGCCTAATTAATTGAGATTCTCACGCATAATTACATGAGATTCTCACGCCTAATTAGATGAGATTCTCACGCATAATTAGATGAGATTCTCACGCATAATTAGATGAGATTCTCACGCCTAATTACATGAAAAATGAAAATCTCACGCATAATTAGATAGCGTGAGCAAAAAACCGCAGCAACAAAACACAGCTAAACCCGCTCACCCAAGCAGCGAGCAGAAGTCGGCGAGTGTCAGGAAGGGCGCCCCGTTGAACTGAGCGGCGAAGGCGCGACCGCAGTCGGCATGCAGCAGAGACAGCCTGTGCGGTCCCGGCGTCACACGGCGACTGCGCAGCCACCAGACGATGTAGTCGCGCAGATTAGGCGGCTGCTGAGCTTGAATATGATTAGACTGCTGTTGAGACTGGCGGACAAGAGCAACTTGCTGTTGTTGCTGCTGCTGCTGAGGTGGCGGAGGCGGTGGAGGCGGCATGCCGCAGTCGTTAGGTGCACCCACTGCAGCAGCTGCCGTCGCCGCCGCTGATGCAGCCGCCGCAGCCGCAGCAGAAGCAGCCGGAGTCGAACCGGCCGCGGCGCCGGGACCCTGGAAGATCTTGATGCCGACAATGCCGGCGCTGCCAACCTGGGAGGCCTCGAAGGTGAGCAGCGACAGCAGGACGCGAAGCAGCTCCGGCGAGGGCGAACACAGCCGGGTTGAACAGTCGCCACCGACGCCTGACAGCCGATTAGCGGCCTCCAGGGCTGCCAGCATCAGTTGAAGATCCTTCAGGAGCAGCCAGGCGGCGAGGTTGTCGGCAAGATCGGCGGGCAGAAGGTCGACGTCTGACTGAAGGCGCTGCCAGTTGTCGGGCTGGCTGGCTAGGCAGCAGAGCAACTCGAGACCTGGCGAGTTTTTAAGCAATTTTCCAACAAATTTTTCTACTAACTGCCAAACTGACCTACTCAAATCAGTAACAATGCAAGCATTTTTACTGCAAAATTTAATTGAGTTGCAAAATCATCACTAAACAATAAAGCCGTCCGTCATTTTTGTGCGGGCTTTTTTTCGCTAAACTCATAATCAGTCAAACTTTCACATAGAATTCGAAATTTATGATACTTGACCTCCCCTAGATGGCTCCCCATCTCAAATGCCAGGGGGCCGCTGACCCCCTTGACCTCCTCAAGACCTCAACATGGCTTTCCATCTCAAATGCCAGGGGCCGCTGACCCCCTTGACCTCCTACATGGCTCCCCATATCAGATGTCAGAGGGCCACTGACCCTCTTGACCTCCTACATGGCTCCCCATCTCAGATGTCAGGGGGCCGCTGACCCCCTTGACCTCCTACATGGCTCCCCATCTCAAATGCCAGGGGCCGCTGACCCCCTTGACCTCCTACATGGCTCCCCATCTCAAATGCCAGGGGCCGCTGACCCACTTGACCTCCTCTACATGGCTCCCCATCTCAAATGCCAGGGGCCGCTGACCCACTTGACCTCCTCTACATGGCTCCCCATCTCAGATGTCAGGGGGCCGCTGACCCCCCTGTTTAAGTAAGGAGTGATATGCTGTGCTGAATAGGCATTTCTTCAGCACACAAAACCTGGTTAATTCTTTCCAACGATCCCACAGACTCACCCCGCACAATCAACTGCCGATCCTGACTCCCGAGGCACCGCCGCAGCAGCAGCTGCATTGCCGTGGCCAGCCTGGCCGAGTGCAGAACAATCGGCAGCGAGGCCAGCGAGTCCAGCGCCAGATGCTGCAAAGTGGAGTGCCGGCTGGCGGCGCACAGCAGGAGGAGGCGCAGGGCTGGCGGCGAACGCGTCAAAGCGACGGCATTTGGCCGATCCTCGAGCACCAGGTTGCGCAGCGCGGTGACGATTAGGACAACACGTTGGCCGGCGAGATCGCGCAGGCCCAGATCTGCGGTGAGATTCATCAGCCGCCAGACAGGTTCAGCGTCGGGGATGTCGACGTTTTCGACGGCGTCAGAGTCAGACTGATCGTGCGACAGCCAGGTGGGAGAGAGCAGATTGCGAAATTCGCTGTCCCAGACCGACTCGTACCAGAACTAAAAAACATTGGGAAACAAAAAACACTGATAATTTTGCATCAAGCTACTTTTCATGAGTAGCACTATTTGCATATAAAAAAGCAAATGAAAAACAACAAACTTACCCGTAGCATGTTTGTCTTATTTTGGCTCAGCCACTCTTGCATCAATGGAAAATACGATCGAGGGCCTAAAATTAAATGGTATTTCATTGGTTGTTAACATCACACTCATCAGTTTACAGAGATCAGTGTTTTCTCCATGCAATGCCATACATGCATTAAGCCCTTCAGGTCCATCAATAATCTGCCGCTGACCATTCAGAGGTCTGCCACTGCCCCCACTGATCCTTCAGTGATCTGCCACTGCCCCCACTGATCCTTCAGTGATCTGCCACTGCCCCCAACTGATCCTTCAGTGATCTGCCACTGCTCCCACTGATCCTTCGGTGATCTGCCACTGCCCCCACTGATCCTTCAGTGATCTGCCACTGCCCCACTGATCCTTCGCCCTTCGGTGATCTGCCACTGCCCCCACTGATCCTTCAGTGATCTGCCACTGCTCCCACTGATCCTTCGGTGATCTGCCACTGCCCCCACTGATCCTTCAGTGATCTGCCACTGCCCCCACTGATCCTTCGCCCTTCGGTGATCTGCCACTGCCCCCACTGATCCTTCAGTGATCTGCCACTGCTCCCACTGATCCTTCGGTGATCTGCCACTGCCCCCACTGATCCTTCGGTGATCTGCCAATGCTCCCACTGATCCTTCAGTGATCTGCCACTGCCCCCACTGATCCTTCAGTGATCTGCCACTGCCCCCACTGATCCTTCAGTGATCTGCCACTGCCCCCAGTGATCCTTCAGTGATCTGCCACTGCCCCCACTGATCCTTCAGTGATCTGCCACTGCCCCCACTGATCCTTCACCCTTCGGTGATCTGCCAATGCTCCCACTGATCCTTCAGTGATCTGCCACTGCCCCCACTGATCCTTCAGTGATCTGCCACTGCTCCCAGTGATCCTTCAGTGATCTGCCACTGCTCCCACTGATCCTTCAGTGATCTGCCACTGCCCCCACTGATCCTTCAGTAATCTGCCACTGCTCCCACTGATCCTTCAGTGATCTGCCACTGCTCCCACTGATCCTTCAGTGAACTTGCACTACCCCCACTGATCCTTCAGTGATCTGCCACTGCCCCCACTGATCCTTCAGTGATCTGCCACTGCTCCCAGTGATCCTTCAGTGATCTGCCACTGCTCCCACTGATCCTTCAGTGAACTTGCACTACCCCCACTGATCCTTCAGTGATCTGCCACTGCTCCCAGTGATCCTTCAGTGATCTGCCACTGCTCCCACTGATCCTTCAGTGATCTGCCACTGCCCCCACTGATCTTTCAGTGATCTGCCACTGCTCCCAGTGATCCTTCAGTGATCTGCCACTGCTCCCACTGATCCTTCAGTGAACTTGCACTACCCCCACTGATCCTTCAGTGATCTGCCACTGCTCCCACTGATCCTTCAGTGATCTGCCACTGCCCCCAGTGATCCTTCAGTGATCTGCCACTGCTCCCACTGATCCTTCAGTGAACTTGCACTACCCCCACTGATCCTTCAGTGATCTGCCACTGCTCCCACTGATCCTTCAGTGATCTGCCACTGCCCCCAGTGATTCTTCAGTGATCTGCCACTGCCCCCAGTGATTCTTCAGTGATCTGCCACTGCCCCCACTGATCCTTCAGTGATCTGCCACTGCTCCCACTGATCCTTCAGTGATCTGCCACTGCCCCCAGTGATCCTTCAGTGATCTGCCACTGCCCCCACTGATCCTTCAGTGATCTGCCACTGCTCTCACTGATCCTTCAGTGATCTGCCACTGCCCCCACTGATCCTTCAGTGATCTGCCACTGCCCCCAACTGATCCTTCAGTGATCTGCCACTGCTCCCACTGATCCTTCAGTGATCTGCCACTGTCCCCACTGATCCTTCGGTGATCTGCCAACTGCTCCCACTGATCCTTCAGTGATCTGCCACTGCTCCCACTGATCCTTCGGTGATCTGCCAACTGCTCCCACTGATCCTTCAGTGATCTGCCACTACCCCCCTCCACTAATTCTTCGGTGATCTGCCACTGCCCCCACTGATCCTTCAGTGAACTGCCACTACCCCCACTGATCCTTCGGTGATCTGCCAACTGCTCCCACTGATCCTTCAGTGATCTGCCACTACCCCCCTCCACTAATTCTTCGGTGATCTGCCACTGCCCCCACTGATCCTTCAGTGAACTTCCACTACCCCCCCCCTACTGATCCTTCAGTGATTTACCACTACCCCCATTGATCTTTCAGTGATCTACCACTGCTCCTACTAATCCTTCAGTCAGTGATCTGCCACTGCCCGCTACTGACCCTTCAGTCAGTGATCTGCCACTGCCCGCCAGCCATGCCCCCAAACTCACCAGAATCGAACACCCCAGCGTGAGCGGCCAGCAGTTCGAGAATTCTCGGATTGGACAGCAGCTGGAATCCGCCAGGCTGATAAGACATCAACAGGCAGGCATTGATGGCAAAGTCAACTTCGTTTGGCAGTCCGCACAGCAGCGCCTTCTCCATGGAAGCCAATTCTGTGGAGTCAACTAAATCGCAGGACAAGCCCCACTGCTCGCGCATATGCGCTGCCAGTATGTGGCTCTGCACATTGTAGACAGCTGGACAGGCCAGTTCGCCTGGTACAGCGGTGCCAGCAGCCGCCGCAGCCGCAACCGCCGCGGCATTGGAGGTCTCCGATGCGAAACTCTGCGAACGCTTAACTCGAGACGACATCGACATCGACATTGACGATTCGGCGTCGTTGCTATCTTCGTCGTAGGCGGGGCGGACAAAGCCGGACAGATCTTTGTCCGGTTCGTGCTGGTGATGCTGCTGATGCCGTTCGAAGGGCTCCAGATAGCGCAGGTACACTTGTCTAATAGCCATCTCTGCGTTGGCGCAGTACTTGTACAGGCCCATGGACTCCAGGACACGGTACCAGTCCTCTGCATCGTTCACCTGATATTAGATAATGAAACAATGAGAAAACATGATGGATATTGGATAATAAAAGTTCATTGTCATCTGAATTAGCTGATGACCTAATTTAAAGCGGGATTCTGTCCGGATAATGGGACACTTCGCCCCTATTGGGGGCAAAGGGGAGGTGCCGAGTTGCAGAGAAGATAAATGGGAGGCTGGGAGATTCTATAAAAGAATTCTGTAGTAGACTGGGCCTTTCGGGCGATTCAGGCAGCCCCCCCCCCATCGAAGGTCCTGCCCGACGTTGAGAAACTCAGAGCCCTGTGTGGGTCGTCTTGTCGCTACGCACACAGGGACGGATCTCTGGGGGAGGGGGTCAAGGGGGTCCCGCTGTCCGAGACACTTAAAAAGATTCTACCATATATTTATGGGCCTATATATCTAAGTTCTGCCACTTAAAAAGCGACCCCCACACAGTCATGCAAACGCGTGAATTCAAATAACGCTACCAACTCACCCGTCTGTAGCCGCCAAGAGACGCTACCGTATTATACAGGCGCAGAAAGTCGACCCGTCTGCCAAGCACCACCGGTGCGTGCAGGAAGGGTGTTCTAAAAATAGTTTTGTTGAACAAAAATGATTATTTAACCAAGTACAGCTTAGGTCAGAAGTACAGGAGGGACGGCGGCGGCGGCGGCGGAGCAAGCGGTGGGAAGCCCCGGAGCCGGTCAAGAAGTTATTCAATTTATGATTACATATTAGTACCATAAGCCTCACGGATTCGCCAACAGTATTTAGCGATAGTGCACTTACAGGCATACACGGGGAGAAATCAGTGTCAATCAGAAGGTATATTTTCAACATTTCAATTTGTTACTCACTTTCGAGCGTAATGAAAATCCCTCAACTTCGTGGCGAATGCGTGCCGATCCTGTTCTGTTGCCATAGCAACTGGTTCGATTGTCGACGCCGAAGACGCGGCGGCGAGTTTGCGTTTACTCATCGGGGCTTGACTGGACAAGGGGAGAAAGCAAAATTTCTAAACTAGATTTTTAAATTGCTGGTAAACGGTAAGAGTAACTATGATCATCTTAACATACGTAAATGCCTCGTCATCTAACTAGCTGTACGTAAATCTTATTAGTACAATAGTGCTGTTTTTTTAAACAAACCGCGCATCACTAAGATCTGCTAGGTGCGACTGACAAACTTTTTTATCCATTCAGTATAATAAGGAGCTTGGCCACCTCAAAGCAAAGCGGTGGCTGCAAAAATTGCACCTCGCAGAAGTAAGCGAGACGCGCATGGTCGCAATGACCAAAGTTATAAATATGGGGTAGGCAATCTTGTCCTCGGTAGGTCCTCATCAGACAAGTTGACTCCCCTGGCAAAGACGGTAAAGAGCTTCCTAGCAAAGTTCCGGCCAACTTCAAATATGAAAATATTTAAGGGCCTATTAATTGAAACCTCATTTTCATAAAATAAATCATTTTTGGCTGAAATTCTTCTTGAGAATTTTCGGACAGTATGCAACAGCCACACTATACGCGTTTTAGCATTGCCAACAAACTGCTTGATTGGGAAATTCTGCTTTTAACACCTGTCTATTAGTGTGCCAGTAGATTGAAGACTTCAAATTCAAATAAGCGATCAGATTCAGACTTGTAGAAAAAACTAGACTACTATTATTTGATAGAAAATTCGGTAGACTATACAGTAGACTATATTTTTGTATTTGTAAGATTTAATGTCCATAATAGCTAATGATATCAGTATTACAGTGTTCAATCAACTTTCCTACCTCTTCAAAGCTAAAAATAAAATTACTACACTGCCGCCGCGTGTTGGGCAAGCCGCCCAACTACTAAAACTGTGTTCGTGTTGTACAAATTTGCGCTGTTATACTGTAAATCTAATTTATCCTAAATTTAACAGAATATCCACACAAGTCGAATAATAATATTAGAAGTTAGAACTGCACTTAAAATAAAAACTTACCGATTGTGCCGAATTCGATTTGAATCGAATCTCTTTGCGAAAGACGGTTTGTTTTAAAACAGAGTTTTGCAGTTTGCATCCATCTACATGTATGCGTAGCTAAGGAAAAAACAAAAAAGCTACTTATCAAAAAAGCAAGTAAATCTTCCAAGTAAAAATTGCTACTCGCAAGCTGGGATTTCGACACGATCTTGTATGAATGAATCCTGTCAATTTATAAGCACACAAAATGCTTCAGTAGAAGAAAAAATATTAGCCTGTATAATTCAGGCTTGATTCCAGCCAGAGAGTGTGGCCGGCCTTGCTGAGGTGGGTGTGTGGAAATCAGCCAGTCCAAGGCTGTGTCCCGGGCGCGTATAGGGTGAAGGAGGTACACAGGCCACTGAATAAGCGAGTGTTGCACACAGGCTGACTGGCCTCGTTGGCTGTATCTGCTAAGTCTGAACACCGCGTATGAGACTAAAGCAACGGCTTTAGCTAGGAGGACAGAACTAGCTGTGTGGCTTGACTGAATCTTTCTCTGCTTCTCTTTTCGTGTGCGCAGCAGAGGCTAGCAGAAAGCCTAGCTAGTCGCTAGATAGGAAATAGGCGGTTTCTCCGCTAGGGCTTTAGACTCTGGGTGAATATGGCTTGGTCCTATACTACTGCCCTGCTTTCCTTTCTATCGAGGTTCTGCCTTCCCTCTCTGTCCCCAATCGTTCTCCAGTCCTTCGTCTGTACAGTGGGGGACGGACGCGGAGTGGGGTGGGTAAATGCTATGGAGAGGGGCGCGAACGAATGAGCGGGCGGGTGAGGAAGGAACAGGAACAGATAGACTGAATGGAACAGGGCTGGGTTGGAGGGTAGGTAGTGAGTCAAATGGAAAGGCTTGCTATTGATTACTCACGGGCGTATATACAAATGCAAGGGCATGGAATGAATTTAAAGGAAAAAGAACCCTAACTAAAATGGCATTGCGTTTTTCTAGGCTAGGCCAAAGAAAGGTTGATCGATTCACTTCACTTGCCTGTTAGTAGCATGATAGGGTTAAATAAAAGTCGTAAGAAAGCTAACTATACACCAGTGTAATTTGGTATGGTCGATGAATAAAGACTCACCAAAACTACTGAGTAATTGAAAATCCAAGAAAAAAACTCAGCTTAGTCTTCAGCTTAGGATTATGGAGAGTGATTAGATAAAACAACAGCTTTGATAAGACTGGACAGCTTGTATGGAAAAGAAAAGTTAGCTTCAAAGATTGTCGGGCCAGAACCATAGACTAAAGAACTTCACAATTGATAGAATGATTTTGAATATCGATTGGCGGTAGAATGGCCATAGATTTTTCGGGATAGCATCTACAGTTACATGTCGGCATTGGAATTTTATTCGGTTCTTAATCTGTTGGTTTGGCCATAGCTAGAACATAAAGCTTGTAACTAGTAGCTAATCTGCAGACTGACCTATTTTTCTTTAGGATTGATAGTTGTGGCCATAGTTAAATATAGAATGCCAAATATAGAACGCAGCTGAAGCCGATTTTACAAAGATCTACTTTTGGCCATAGACTCAGCACCTTGAGTCTGCAGTGCTGTTTTCTTCACTGAAAGAGGCTTGCAGTGCCACAATAAAAGCTGCATGAGCTGTCATAGTCTATGGGCCAAAATTAGATGCCCCGCCGATCGGTAAAATCGGCTTCAGCTGCGAAGGCTGCTTTGGAATTTTATATTTAGCTAGATAATTTAGTATTCTTATAAGGTTATATCTTACACTCAGCAACATTGAAAAGTGTCCACGTCTGCACAAAAGGCTACACTAGCTGAACGATTAATAGGGATTGAAGAGTTCTTCAACTATGTTTGGGCCATAGACAATCAAAATAAGGCAACAAAGAATGAACAGCGAAACAAGTCCATGCCCATTTCCACGCTGTGTACATGTCTAAAGCATAGCCATTATCATGGGTATAGATAGCAACCACAGCATCCAACAGACCGCTCACTCGTCGAGTCATTCCCAAACAAGGCGCCGCAGAAAGTCTTGTGGAAGCTGTTGCCACGCGACTGAAAGCGCATTGCGCAGCTGGACCATGTTCTGGGGGATAGAGATTGTTACAACTACTCGTGCGCTTCAGGAAATCCCACACGTGCTCAATCGGGTTCATATCCGGTGATCATGGACGGCCAACGCAAAGTGCGCCAATCAGTCATTTGGCGGACTATCGTTGTCACCAGATATGACATATGACACCAGATATCGGTCTTTACTTTCCTGCCCTTTTTTGCTCATTTGTCTATATGGCCCAAAACCAATTGGCAAAACCATCGATTGTGCTGCCCATGGACCCTTGGCGCAAGTAGGGTGGGAACTTTTAAATGTTGCTGAGTGTACTTCCAATTCATGCCCAAGATCATATATACAGAATATACAGGGTACACTCCCGTGTGAGTGTGCGTATGACTGCGTACGTATCAAGGACCACTGTATATAGCAGAACTTAAAACTCAAAGATCGTGTAAATTTTAGGTCGATTTCCTGTAAAAAATACACGTACACTGCGGAGATAGAAAATAATTTTTTCATATCCGTGCGCTTGTCTGCCTGCTCAGGGGAGTCGGCGGAATGGGCAGGCAGTAATGCCTCTCGCCGGTTGTGACAAAGTCGCTTAAAGTGCACCAGGGTGCACAGCTAGAGCTCCCCTACCTCTAATAAAAAACGCGAATGCGACCCGTCACCGCCTACTGCTTAATAAAAGAACAAACAATCAGAAACTAAGTCGCTATTTATTAATTATTCGATGAGGAAAACAAACGCGATTTTAAGTATTTTATTATATTGTTTCGGCTATTTTAATCGTATAAGTGGGGTAAGATTGAAGCAAATAATAATAATAATAATAATAACTAACAAAGCTCATTCACTATTAGATAGACTTAAAATATTTATGAAACATTCAGTGCCTGTTGCTGCTATCAAAGAAAAATCGGCAGCGAGTTGAAAACAATAATTAGCAAACATAAATATATAAATCAGCAAAATGTTGAAAAAGTTTTCTATAATGAATAAAATAGCTGATGACATGCCAAGCTTGATCTGTATTGCGACTAAATAAATCAACAAAACTTCAGACTGTTGGGTAAGAAAGCTTCTTTAAGAGAAATACCTCTAAATTTACCGGTATTTAAAAAGTGCGTCACTAATAACAATAGACAGCTTTGAAATTGTGCACCGCCTGTGAATATGAAAATCGGTGTTTTTATAGCATTTTTTTCTTTAGACTTATTTTTAGGAAACTCGACAGTGGACAGTTACAGTTGGGCAAATAGTTGTAAGGGAATTCGAGATGCCAAAGATAACTGGCTATCTATTTATTATACCAAACAGGATGAACAGGACAGGTGGGAAATAAACAGCAAGCGGAGTCTAAGGAACACCAAACACCCAACAAGACAAAAGCTGGACAAAAACCGCGATTAAAAAATCCAATCAACACGGACGCATTCCGTGTCCAGCGCTCATCTTCCGCTTCACTTCATCGCGTCAACGCGAGCCTCAACGCGGTCGAGCTCGGATCGCAGCACGGGCGGAATGTCGTCGCCCACCTGCTCCTCGAGGTAGCGCCTAGTCTCGTGGATGTCGCTCTTCCAGTAGTCAGGCGGGATGCTGAACAGCTCCTTCCAGTTGATGTTCAGGCCATCCGTGTTGATGCTGCCCTCCTTGGGCACCAGGCCGACAGCGGTTGGCTCGGCGATGTCCTCGCCGTCGACGCGGCGCATCATCCAGTCCAGGACGCGGATGTTCTCGCCAAAGCCTGGCCAGAGAAATTTTTCGTTTTGATCCTTGCGGAACCAGTTGACGTGGAAGATCTTTGGCATCTTGCGGCCGGGCTTCTCCATGTCTAGCCAATGCTGCAGGTACTTGCCGAAGTTGTAGCCAAGGAACGGTCGCATCGCCATGGGGTCGTGCATGATCTGCTTGCCCTTGAACTCCGCGGCGGCCGTGGCCTCTGACTTCACCTGAAATAATCAATTATTAATTATTATCAATTATTAATCATGCTTTCTAATCATCAAACATAAGCGTTTTTTCGTTAGACCAGGGGTCGGCAAACTCCGGTCCACGAAGTCTCTCTATCCAGAACTCGGGTCCTATGAAACATCACAATGGCGATCCAGTCCGCTTAAGGTCACAGCTCTCTTACTTTCTCTCTCCGAGTGCATGAGTAAGACGTCTAGAATAGTGGCTACGAGGTCTGCAATAAGCCTAATCAACTCACTTGAGCGCCAAGGAAAACGCCGTGCTTCCAGTCCTCGGCCTCGATGACCAGCGGCACGCCTTCGGGCCGGCGACCGCCGAAGATGATGCCAGAGATGGGCACTCCGGCCGGGTCCTCCCATTTGGGATGCATGATTGGGCAGTTCTTAGCCGGGGCGGTAAAACGCGAGTTCGGATGCGAGGATGGATAATTCTCCTTGCTGCCAATCTTGTAGGGCTTGCCTAGCCAAGTAGTGATTGGGATGTCCTTATCGACTTCGTCTTCCAGGCCCTCCCAGAAGTAGCCGCCGTCGGCTGTCTCGGCCACGTTAGTGAGAATGCAGTCGCGCTGCAGGGCGGCCATGGCGTTGGGGTTGGTCTGGTGGTTGGTGCCGGGGGCGACGCCGAAGAAGCCGTTCTCCGGGTTGATAGCCATCAGCTGGCCGTCTTTGTTGAACCGCATCCAGGCTATGTCGTCTCCAACACAGCGCACAGTGTAGCCGGGCAGGGTAGGCTGAATCATGGCCAAGTTGGTCTTGCCGCAGGCGGACGGGAACGCGGCAACGAAGAATTTTTCAACACCCTTAGGATTGGTGACGCTCATAATTAGCATGTGCTCGGCCATCCAGCCTTCGTCGTAGGCAATTCGGCCGGCAATGCGAAGGGCGAAGCACTTCTTGCCTAGCAGGGAGTTGCCGCCGTAGCCGGACCCGTAGCTAACCACCATCCGATCGTCTGGCATATGGGCGATGATCACCTTCTCGGGGTTGCCTAAGGTTGCAAATAAAATAATCGTCTTTGCAACACAATGTCTTTGTGAAAAATGTGATTTACGTAACTTTTTTGCTTACTGTAACCGCAGATCTAGAACTAGAATAGCTAGATGGGCCACTCAGCACATTTGCGTGTGAGCTACTTTTAGTTTTAGTACCCTCCAATAACTAAATTAACTATGGAGGGATTATTAGTAATTTAGTTTTAGAGGAGAGAAGAAACAGGAGTGGAGAGAGGAGAAAGGATAGGAGAGAGGAGAGGAGAGAAGGGAGTGGAGAGAGGAGAAAGGATAGGAGAGAGGAGAGGAGAGAAGTAGAGAGGAGAAGATAGAAGAGGAGAGAAGCGAGACGAGAGGAAAGATTCGACTAGGGAGCTGAGAAGAGACACAAAACTCAAGCGGGCCGGATTGCTATTGTAAAATTTCAAAGAACCCGAGGGCCGGATAGAGGCTTCACGGGCCGCATGTGGCCCGCAGGCCGATGTTTGCTGACCTCTGTTTTACAATCTCACAAACTTTCACATTCCGTTAGATGCTAAAAACAGCGCAGGTAAAAAAAGCTAAAAACAGCCCACAAAACTTTTGTCCCCTATTGGGAATTCCTCCCCTTAATTGTCAATTTTAATGACAAATGAGTAATGAGACATGAACTGAGTGTGAGTGGCTGTTTACAAAGTCTAGACAGACAGCACATCAGTTCAAACTTCGAATAGAATAGAAATAGGGGAACTGCCGGCGAAGGAAAGTGGGGTGGTGGAGCTGGCCAACAACGGAGTACCAATGTACATTGATAGGGCTGACTGTACAGTAGAATCGGACTTTCTTAGAATACATCCAATTGTATTAATTTTTTATATCTGGTTCTTCAGTATCGAATATTCTGGCCTGTCAGTGGCGCAACCAGAATTTTTTTGAGGGGCGGATTTTGGAGGGTAAAGACCCCAGGGGGGGGGGGAAGGGGCGGCTCCTGTATTGTGGCAAAAATGCGTTTGGTCCTCCCTCTGATTTTCTTTAGGTCTCCGCCTAAGAGGGGGACCGCCCCCACCCCTCGGGGTGCGCCCCTGTGGGCTGTGGCCCGTGGTCTTGGACTGAAAACCTCATCTGGCCCTTGAGTGGAGAAAGGTTGCCAACCTCTGATCCAGTGATCTAGCGCATGACTGCGGGCCAGAGGGGAGAGGAGAGGGAAGAGAGGAGAGGAGAGGGGACAGGAGAGAAGAGATAAGAGAAGAGAGAAAGAGAGCTGAGAATAGACACAAACCCGGATTGCTATAAATTGTGTGAAATTTTAAATTTCAGATAGATAGAGAGGCTTTGCAGGCCCGCCGGTCAGAGTTTGACGACCACTGAGCTAGACACAAGATTTTAGCTGGCCTACAGGGCACTCACAACTATCATAGCGTTTGGGGGGAAGCAACTGTGTGACCCTTTCTGCCCTTGAAATGCTGCAAATGTATTTTTTTGGCTAAAAAGTAACAAGGTAGTTTAGTTGAGTACAGATACTGTTTATAGTATCTGTGATACTAACTAATCACTAACTAGACCAGCGACTAGTGTCCACTTGTCATTTTGTGACCCCAACTGTTTACTGTTTACTGTTTTTTTTCGTTTTGAACAGGGACTTCTAGAGCTAGCACCACTGGACTGGAAGCGAAAAATGATGCTATTTTTAGGAGTCACTGTTTTGACCCAGCTAAAAGCAAAAATATTAGTCCTAAAAATATCTTTATTACGCATTCTTATTTACGTAACTTTTTAGCAATAGGAAACTGGCAGATGGGCAAAGAACTACGTTCAAGCTTGCCATACTAAATGTAGTGGATGACGTGCAGCAAAACAAGTACGTGTATGAATAATGATATCGTAATAGTCTGGTAGGTATAAATGAGTTTTATCCATCCCGGATCAGCAAGTCAGGATTCTGCGATCCTTACTACCAACACAGGGAGCACTGGAGATATGTAACATAAGTGACCTTACTACCTAACTAGCACAAAGTTCCTCAAAAATACAGATTTTGAGAAACTTGATCTCGTTTTAAAGCTTAATTAATTATTCACAAATGACATGAGTTTCATTAGTAGAGCAGGAGCACAAGTTTATGCGACAGGAAGTCTCAAAACTCTTTCCCAACAAAGTTGAAGGAAACTGAAATAAAGATATAAATCGATGAAATACAATCGGGAATGGTTTGATTTAAGCGCTAGCATTCTAAAATATTCGAATAACACGCATTAGTTAGCTGCAAACTTTTTATCTATTTACCCTGTACAAACCAACCCTCCCGGGTACAGGACAAGGCCAGCAACAGCCGGGCGACCTTGACGCGTTTTTTAGTCAGCCCAGGGGTAGTGCGCGAATGTACGCATATGTATGTACATTGGCTTTTATTTACCCACAGTCCGGTCTGAAGTGTTCAACCCAACCAGTTCTGACTAACTAGCAAGCGCGAAGTCTGGGGTGGGTAGAAAAAAATGACGACCTTCTTCTGAACCGAAAACAACCGACCTTAGTTTGGTATGAATAATACACAACCCCTGGCTAAATTCCTATTCTTGATACTTAGTTCTGTCTACACCCTTTTTCCTCTGTACAAGCATATTACACTGCGCACATTTACACTCAGCAACAGCTAAAACCCCCGCTCCCTAACTCACTGCCTGCCACTCTGCCCAAAAGTTTTTGCATGCCATCGGTGATTCAGAAATGTGCGAACTGCCGCCGCCACTGCCAGACAGATTAGCAGATTGGGGGGGGGAGTTGACGCAACACGCTGGTGGCGGTCCAATGAATCCATTGATGAGCCCATTGATGAACCCCATAGAACTGCATATCTGGGACTTGCTATCTTTGACTTTGAAACAGTTATAGGCCTACAGATAGGCGGAATGAATCCATTTGTTTCAAGCCTATATTATTATTATAGAAACAATCTACATTTAAGAACGTAAAGAACTTTTATTGTTATCAACTTAGGTTCCTATTTTAGTTATATAGAAACTACTGAACTTACAAGACCAATGATTGACAACTCGGTAATTGACTGGACGAGGACAGCCGACGCTGTGCAGGCAGCGAACGAACTCGTTGTTGCCGAGCACGCGCCAGATATCGTGCGACACGCGCGTCATCAAGCGCATGCACAGCACAACATAGTTGGAGTCGGTGAGTTCGACGCCAATCTTAGACAATGGCGAGCCAATAGGACCCATGGAGAATGGGATCACGTACATCATGCGGCCTGCAAATTGGTTGGGTTTGGCGTCATCTCTACACTGTGCACTGATATCTGAAATATTAATTTTATTGTATTAATAACTGACCAGCCATGCAGCCAGGAAATCGCTCTTGCATGGCGGCGTCCATATTTTCGGGACTAATCCAGTGGGCCAGCTGGGATGCAGCACCGTCTTTGGTGTGACACTCGGTGGCATAGCGATCAACTGAGCACACGACTGTGCGCGATTCAACGCGGGCAACGTCACGCGGATCAGTGCGACAGATGTAGGTGTTGGGGTACTTAGTGAGCTTGTGCAGAGTGCCGCGCTCCATCAGCTTAGCAGTGATTTCTTCAGCTTCTTCCACAGATCCATCACAGATATACACGGCCTAGGCTGGCACACATCAACCCATTGGGTAACAAAATCTTGAACCTGCTTGGGCAAATACTTGAAGTCACCCTTGGCAACTGGCACATGGCCAATATGAGGTACAACAATCTCATGCACTTCAAAGGCTGATTCTTTTAGTCGCCACATTCTTCTTGCTTGAGTTGATTAGATCTGTGGATATAAAGAATATCAATAAAAATTTATTAGATTAAAAACATAAGTAATCTATAGTCTAGATTATACTCCTAGTCAAGTTAGTCTCATAGGCAAGTATAAATTAAATAAAAATTATACGGGCCTAGTTTTTTATTCTATAAAGTGTATATAAAAATATTTTATGGTAAAAAAATAAAGTCATTTATATCAACTCATTCTATGAATTAATAAAATTGAATACTTTATTTTATTTCCCTAAGATATTATTTTAAGTTTTTTGTGCAAAATTTAACTCTACCCTATTTCAAAAATGAAAGTAGGTTTTTTATATCTTATATCCATAGTCTCAAAGAGGGGTGGTATGCCAGATTAATCCAACACACTCATGACTTTTGGCATACACTTGGTGAGACAACTTTTTGTAAAATCTGGTATACATGTTCTTGCAGTTGTAGAATCAAATTGTGAAATAAAAGTATTTAATTGGAAAGTAAGTATTTTGAGATAATGAAATAAATCTTGGCATGCATTGTTTTTCTGATGTAAAGAATATCAGCAAAAAAGTGAAACAAAGGAGCAAGAAATTTGCTGAGCTGCAAAACCAGAAATAAGGCTTGTAACAAGGCTTGTTTTTTTCTGGGATTACAATTTTGGGTTGGAAAAAGTTTGGCATACACTGGCACTGGCATACCAAAAAAATTGTAGGAGATTTTAGTCCAGCTCCAGCATACCTTCAGGGTGTTCTAAACTATGGTCTTATATATGTGCTATTTAATAGTTTGCTAATCAAATTCTATATTACTAATTCAGAAAATTAAAATTGAAAAAATGTTTCAGGCCTAATTCCGTTTTTACTGCAATTTCAATAAGTCTAAATACCAAAATTTATTAGCCGTTGGCGGTGGCCTATGAAAGCATGTTTTTCGAACAATTTAATATTAAGTACTTTTTATTTTAGTAGGAGTTTTAGATACCAGCCTGCTAAAGCTAACAGAATTTTTATTTTGCTTACCTAGTAGATAGTCGCGCAGGGTAGAATTAAGCAGACGTTAGGATTAGTGTAGGATTAGTGTTACGCGTGTAATCCACTTTCAAATCGTCCGGACGAAGGCTTTGGCGGGCGCGGACGACTTTATATATTATACCAATTTTATGTCGCAAAAAACAAAATAAATTTGAATTATTTACCCCGTTTTTATAGCACGCTGTAACTTTACCTTTACTCTATCATAAAATTGTTATTAAAAATAAGTCATATCAATTCGTCTTTTTTGTTAATATAGCATTCGTAAAAGTTATAACTATCCTGGCGAATATCTTTTCTATGCACTGATCCAGCTAGCCTGACTAGTGGAACGTAGCAGACATCAGTGGCAGTAGTCTGACATTAAAGTTCCCTTACCAAATGCCTTTTCGTCAACTATGATACATTTAAAC